>JBBIGC010061184.1:0-11024 GCA_037576955.1 Lepidarchus adonis | reverse complement strand
CACACACACACACACACACACACACACACACACACACACACACACACACACACACACACATATATATATATATATGCTATAAACCAGGTTGCACTGCCAGATTTATTTGTTAGTGGCATGGAGAACTGGTGTTTGATCACTTCTCTACTGTATGATTCCAGTATGTCCTCTAATGAAGATAAAGAATCGTCGTCTCTTCTAATTTCTCCTGAGCTTGCACACATAGTATGAACATGAGACTAAAAGTTGTGCATAGTATCTACAGGACGATAAGTTTCCTACATGATCAGTAAATGATGTTTTGCTTTAGTGGTTTAGAAACCTTGTGACCATGAAATGGTGGAACAATCTGTGGCTAAAGGAAAGCTTCGCTACCTACGCCTCATACCTCGGGGTCAATGATGCTCAACCCACTTCAAATCTTTGCATTGATTCATAAGTTTTTACAGCCTGGTTTATGAAAAGTTAACTAAAAATTTTCTTTCTATAAAATCTAAACAGTATTGCTGACATGTAACTTTACTGGCCACTTTTAACTGTTAATTGTAGTATTTTTTTTACCATATTTGTACAACTCTTTCTCTTTGCATCATTTATTTGAACAAATATATCTTCACAGAGACAACTAGTTGAATGCAATCTCTCTTGGATGCCCAACTGGTGTAGAAGGTTGCACTAATCTCACAAAAATGTGGTTCCAGCAGTGGATGGAGGATCCAGACAAAAACCTGTAAGACACTTTGAGTTCAACTGAACTTCTGCAGAAATAATACTCACATTTTTGCCCTTTTTTTGTCTGCAGCATCTGTATCATATAAGCTTTGGACATTTCTTCAGTAAAATCCCTGATTAAACTCTGATCCAGGCCTAATGCAGGTCTAAAGATGAATTTACATGTTACTGTGGAAAACATGCTGTTCCGTGCCTCACATGGAAACCTTCCGTGAACCCATGGAAATGTTGACAGCAAAAATATGAATAAGTGGAACCTCACAGGTTTAATGCACTAAACTTTACTCTGATGCACAATCTTCCATAATTAAAGTTGAAGTCAACTGTGTACTGCAAAACCATCGCTGCTGGGGGTGAGACAGAGTGAGAATTTGCAAATGACAAATGGCAAATGGTTTAATCCGCTATACAAATACCATGAAAGATAAACTATAATCAGTTAATTTTAAAATTAAAAAAAAAAAAAGTTTTCACCAAATGTAGAAATGCCAGCTTCATAGGTCCAAAGCTAAAATGAAAGAAACCATCTTAAAAAACCAACATCACTCTTCATTTGCATTTAAGGAAAGAAATTAAACTGTCAGATTTTTCACTGATTGTTTGACTATTAACCGTCATTTTTCAAGGTTTCAGAAATACGTCTTAGTATTTTTAGTCATCATGCATATTGCCAGAAATGTAGTCGGACAGTCATTAGCCTGGGACTTTATCAGTGTAGTCTTTAAATAGAGATTTCATTTCTGAAGGTGTGGTTCCCATTTCAATATGCCCAACTGGAGACGTCCATTGTGAATAGTGCATAGTGTTGTACTATCATTGTAGCTCAGGGATCAATAAATTGAGGTGCATGAGGTGCTTCACATTTTAAAAAGACTTCATCAGAACCCCCACATGCATTCCTGTAAAACGGCTTCTTACACTACATTGCTTTTAAGTTCAAATGCTGTTGAACCTGGGGGTGGTTTACTTGTAAGGATGAACAATTGGTTCAATGGTGACGTGATTGTGGTGTTCACAAGAACTTTGCTGAATTGGTTTAACACATTTTGGGCAGTGTGGTTCAAATGAATATGTTCTCACAACAGTATAACATCCTGTTATCATATCTGTGTCTTTAAACTGTGCCATCATTGGTAAAGATAGATTAGAGTCACCAAATGTTGTTCAGATTTTCCAAAGATTTCTGCAGTTTTCTAAATTCAGCTTTTCTAATTGCAAAAAATAATAAAAATATTACTAGCCAGGATAGTATTTTCTGTTCATACCACTTGGGACAAAGAAAACATGAAAGTATGTGGAATCTTTACCACAAGCTTTCCCTCAGATCGTTGACACAGTTTCGAGTTTCCATAAAGCAGATACAACGGTCTGGGTGGGTTTTGCTCTTCCGAAATATCAGCCCTTTGGCCGAAGTGAATATGCTAACGCTAGCGCTAATGCAAGGCTACCTTGAAGCACGCACACAACTTCAAATGTATAAATGAAAAAGATGAAAATGGCTGCTCTGTTGGTCTTTGTAGGCTAATTATTTTTACATTTCAAGTGAACCTTTCATCTAAAGACTTGTACATTTTGGTCTTTTTTATCATAAACTGTGAATGTGTCATCTCCAGGGTAGGCTTGTGTACGCTACCTCACATTATGAACATCAGTTTAGAGAAAACATTTAGGTCCTTTAAAGCCTTTAAACTTCATAATAAATGAAATACATTGTCCAAAGTATAATGGTTTGTTTCTGGGTTATTTGTCAAAGTTTTAGATTATGACAGAAATTGCAATAGAAGTGTCATTGGTTGCTATTTTAATTGGATCAATTCCCCTCCATGGTACATGCTATTATTTTACTATTTTTTATACAGTTTGGCAACAGGGTTGTCACTGAATGTCTTCTAATCCATTAAGATTATATATTGCCAAACTTCTCCATATTGCACATATTAATCTTTAAAACTGTGGTGAAACTGCCTTTCACTTTATCCTCCAAAGATCTGGGAACATTAATAATACACTGCATTTTCAATAATACACTAGTTGAGCACATTTCTCCTTCTGAAGTCATATCCTGTCAGCTGTACACAGACCTTTGTATCTTGTATTATAGATATTTTGGAACATATAACTAATTGCAACATGTATTCAAATAAGCTATACATTGGCAAGAAAAAGTATGGGAACGTCACGGTTCCCCTGTTACACCTGTCTTTGTTTTGTACAGTTACGTGTTCCTACCCTGCCCCTCACCAGGTGTTCCTAATTATTTATACCCGTGTCCTTTGGTCCTGGTTGGTTGTTTTGTAGTAATGAGTCTTCAGAGTATATTTGTTCCTGCCAATGTTTTCTAAATTCATACCCCATCACTAAAGGAAGAAGACAAACTGTACTGTAACGTGTTACGTTGTCTTGTTACATTGTATTTTAGCTCTTTGTTTGCACATTTGCATGTGCACTTTGTTGTCTGTTGTCTATTGTTGTCTCTTTTTATATAGAATAGATAGTTTTAGGTAAACTTATAAAGTGCTGTTAATTTATGTTGTGTTTGTTCATTTATGTTATGTTGTGTTTGCATGTATGTAGCACCTTGGTCCTGGAGGAACGTTGTTTCGTTTCACTGTGTACAGAACTGTATTCGGTTGAAAAGACAATAAAAGCCTACTTGACTTGACTTGACTTGACTTGACTTGACTTGACTTGACTTGACTTGACTTGACTTGACTTGACTTTGACTTGATTTGCCTTGAGATCCTGTCTATGTTTGTTAGAGACTTGCATTGATTTACATTCTGTATTTATAATTAAAAAAAGTCAAAAGCTACTTCTCTTGCATTTACTTCCAACAACCAACCCTGTTATGTTGCGGTGAATTTCCTGGTAATCTGACCTTCATCTGTGTCAAGGGTATTGACAAATATAATGCTCCTAAAATAAAAATACAAAATAATCTGATATTTTTATGTCTTTATTGAGAACAACAATAAAGACCTCATAAAGTGTGAAAAGGTATGTGAACCTATGAGTTAATTATCTCAAAAAAGCTAATTAGAGTCAGGTGTTAGCATACAAGAAGGCTTGTTAAGAAAGTGAGTTTGGAGGTGTAGACCAGAGCTATTTTGACTGATAAAAACCACTTAAACATTTTGAGGACAGGACACCACGAAGGAAGCTGCCGCTCACTAACAAGAACACTGGATCAAGCTTGAAATTTGTGAAAGTTGACACTCCACAGCAGTATTGGCAAATGTTTTGCAGACTGATGAAACTAAGAATGAACTATTTGGGAAGAACACCCATTCATTCATAATTTTGTTATTTGAAAAGACAATATTTGATCTATGGATGTTTTCTTGCCTTGACATCCTGTCTATGTTTGTTAGAGTTTTGCATTGATTTACATTTGGTATATATAAATAAAAGTCAAAAATCATTAATTCAAATTTGTTTTGAATTTGAAAAGACAATATATGATCAATGGATGTTCAAATTTCTCTTTACTAAAATTCAATCAATGGGTTTGGTTTATGGCAAGATTTATGATTATTTGCCAATTTACTACAAGTTGTATGCATTAAATGTGAGATAAGGATCTAAAGAGCACGTACAGTGGGCTGTTCAGATAGTGTTACCTTTTCAGTTTGACTAGAGTGAAGAATAATTTCATTTTGCAGTGGTTAGAGGTGGTTTGAACACGTCAATAGATTGTTGAATTCCCCTTTCAGGGTTATGTGCTACTTCCGTGACTTGAGATACTTAAAAAAATGGTTCTCAGCTCTCACTTGAACTTGCAGACATGGGAAGAAACATCAACATCAGCAGCCTTCTGGGGATCCTAGCAACAGTGGTCTTCATTTTAGTTGCTTTAATTGAGCTGTTAGAATACAGCAGTGAGGAGGAATTCAGAGATGATATTAATCCCATCACTGAGTCTGAAGGTCTGTCAGTGGTCTTCACTGAAGAGATTTCTTTGAATGATGTGAGTCCTACACCTGAGACTCATGTGTGGGAAAACTACAGGTTACCCACTACGCTGTCTCCACTGTATTACAATATTACTCTGTGGCCTCGACTCGTCGTGGACGCCAGCGGCATGTACATCTTCACTGGACGTTCAGGAGTTGCCTTCACGTGTGTGAACAAAACAAGTCTGATCATCATCCATTCCAACAAACTGAACTACACTCTGACACCAGAGGGACATCGTGCGATGCTGGCGGGTTTGAACGGTGCTAAAGCACCAGCTGTTAAGAAAACCTGGCTTCAGGTGGAAACCCAATATCTGCTGGTTCAGCTCAGTGAAAATCTGCTGGTTGGAAAGACCTACTGGCTCTACACGGAATTCCAAGGTGAGCTGGCTGACGACCTCGGCGGATTCTACAGAAGTGAATACATTGAGGATGAAGTGAAGAAGTAAGACTTTTTTCTGTTAAAATGTCTCACGATAACGGGATGACCATTGTTTAAAAAGTCGGCCAAACTGAGATAAGTGCGGCATCACATTTGTTTAATTAAGATAAGTGCTTTTTATTGTATGAAATGTATACATTTTGGGGATTTTTTTCTTTTTTGTACCTTGTTCTTGTTAGTGTTATGGGTTTAAACCATCATCACAATAAAACCTTATCGTAATTTTAGGACTAAGTTGCCCTTTGACTGTTTTTGCAGAATAGTTGCCAATTCTCAGATGCAGCCCACTTATGCCAGAAAAGCTTTCCCGTGCTTTGATGAGCCAGCGATGAAGGCTGTTTTCCACATAACACTCATCCATCCACTTGGCACCGTGGCTCTGGCTAATAGCATGGAAATAGGTAACTGGACATTTCTCACAATGACATCCATCAGAATTGCCAAAATATTTAACAAAGCAAAGGAGAGGAAAGTCCTGATAATCCACTACTAATAAAAGGATGAATAGAACTAGCACTACTTTAATTAAGCAGAAATTGGCAGCAACGGACATGTGTTGGATTCAGATTCAGATTAAGATTCAGAACAATGATTGATTTTGATTGAATGATTGAAATTGCTTTTTGCTATAACTGCACATGGAGACGTACAGACGTACAGACCCAATCACAAAATAAAAGTTTGTATGGAATAGAAAAGAATATGGAAAAGATAAGCATAATATTGAAAACAAGAGATTTGATGAAATACAAATAAAGTTTAAAAATAAAATAAAATACATTAAAAAGAATTTAAGAAAACAACACTTAGTAGCTGGCAGTGGCGCCTCAAACTGTATTGCGCAATATGATGATGATAGTTCAGTAGTACATGATGAGGAAGGAGAATCCTTTATAAATACTTATGTAGATTTATGTTTATATAAAAGACTTATATATGTGATGAATGGCTGTATGGTTTCCATTCCAGTTAACATTGCTGTCGTACTGTAGAAAATAAGAGGGACTACTACAAACAATATTCATGTTAAAGCAGAAGTGTCTGCACCTACTGTATCTCCACCTGAAATTAAAAGTGTGGCATTTAATAGGAGACTGTTTATGTCAGATTTGCTAAGATAAATATAATAAATATAAATATAAATATATGGATCATTATGGTAATGTATTTGTCTACTCAGGCTTTAGCAGGAACTCCAGCCTTTTCATGAGTTCCTCTTTAGAGCATCTAAGGAACGTTGATTCTGAAATGGTTACAAATGAAGAACTGTGGACATATTCTAAATGTTTAAAAATTAAATAACATTTCTGTATTCAGAAAACTTTTCGCCATCTTGATCCCACATTCCCAATGTGTTCTGTGCATACCCTGAAAATAATCTGTAGTACTGGTGTGATCTCTTAAAATGAACTTAAAGGTGTAAATATCAGTGTTTATGTGAATGTAACGACATCTTTCATTAATTTAATTATAATAATGAACCTTCACATCATTTACTTCACAAGCCAGCATCTATTCTATAGACTTAGACATATTTAAATTTCACAAAATTTGATCTGATCTAGCACTGTAACTTTCTTTGAAAGGATGCTACATTTCTTAAATGTCCACCCATACAGGGTGCTGCTACTAAAACTATCAGTATCTCAAAAACAATTCAGAAAAAAAATGTTATAGTCTAAGTTATAAGATTTTCTGTATATAAAAATGACTTAACAGATCATAGAACATGAATAATCTTAGTCAACTTTGCATGTTGTACTTGTTTTGAACTTTTAGGCACAGAAACGATCACCCTGAACAACCAGCAGGTCCTACAGACCAAGTATGAACCGACTGGAAAGATGTCGACATATCTGTTAGCTTTCATCGTTAGTGAGTTTACTTCCATAAAGAATCGAGCAGAGGCAGAGGTTCTGGTAAGAATATTGTGGTTTTCTCTCTGTGGTAAGAGATTGTGAGAGATTGTGCTTAAGTATGAAAGATTGCCTGTGTTATATAATGTCGATCGTTTTAATGTAAGACTTTCTCCTGTTTTAGATCCGTATCTGGGCCCGAAGGAAAGCCATTGAAGCTGGACAGGGGGACTACGCCCTCAACATCACTGCTCACATCCTTGATTTCTTTCAGAACTACTACAACTCCAAATATCCGTTGCCAAAATCAGGTATGACTTTGGGAATGACATAAATATAGCATATAGTGTGGTTTCAAATTTTTGCATTGATGTTAATCACTGGGCGCCACTACTTGACAAATGAATCATGATGAGCTTGGGTCATGCACCTCTTAGAAGCCATCTTGGGACAGAAATGTAGAAATTTTTGGCAAAACAGTTGTCAAGCCATTGCCCAAATGGTGCTTTGTGCCTTCTGGAAACTCTCACACAAAATGACAAACCCAGATAGGGACACAAACCTATTATTCCATATAATCAGTTTGGAGCTACAGTCTTACCAAGTTTTATGTACATTAGTTAAATGAAGGTATTGTCAATAAAAAAAAAAAGGAAAAGAAAAAAACCCTGCTGATGTCTAATGTTTGTTAACAGTAGTTCATATATTATATTCAGAGTATTCTGGGTTGTGTAAATTGTTTTTTTGTGTCTTGCAGACCAGGTAGCACTGCCATCTCTCAAGGCTGCGGCCATGGAGAACTGGGGTCTGATTATGTTTAAAGAAAAGGCTCTTCTCTATCCCAGTATGTCCTCCAATGGAGATAAAGAATGGGTGTCACGTGTAATATCTCACGAGCTTGCACACATGGTATGAACATGAGACTAAAATCTTTGCATATCTACTGGGCCAAAAGTTTCCTACATGATCAGTAAATGATGTTTTGCTTTAGTGGTTTGGAAACCTTGTGACCATGAAATGGTGGAACGATCTGTGGCTGAACGAAGGCTTCGCTACCTACGCCTCATACCTCGGGGTCAATGATGCTCAACCCACTTGGAATATTGTAAGCATTCATGTATCAGTTGTTCTCATTAATGGACACAGGAATTTCCCCAAATATCGTTTAAATGTAAGGGCTGCTTAATTTTATTCAATGAAATTAATAGGTTTGGCCATAATTGCTCCTGAAATAAGAACAATCATTTTTTCAAAGCTTTAGACAAAGTAATAAGATACTTCTTACATAATTACTGCCATAATGGCTAAATTGCTAAAACTGAACCCCAAAATTCAATGAGATATTTAAATTCACTGTCTCAGAAAATTTGAATATTATGAAAAAGTTCAATCTTGGAAAGTCATGATGTCATATCCTAATCAGCTAATTAACTCAAAACACCTGCAAAGGTTTCCTGAGTCTTTAAATGGCCTCAGTCTGGGTCAGGAGGCTACACAATCATGGGGAAGATGCTGACTTGACAGATGTCCAGAAGATAGTCATTGACAATCACAAGGAGGGTAAGCCACAAAACGTAATTGCTAAAGAAGCTGGATGTTCACAAAGTGCTGTATCCAAGCATAGTCATAGAAATTTGAGTGTCCTGAAAAAGTGTGGTAAGAAAAGGTGCACCAGCAACAGGGACAACCACAGCCTTGAGAGGATTGCCAGCAAAACCCATTCATGAATATGGGGGAGCTGACAACAAAGCTTGTTGACAGGCTCCACTGATTCAAACTTGTTCCTGCACAAACAAATTCCTCAGTCTCAGCATCAGTGCCAACATTTTCTTACCAGTCCTTGTATAAGAACATATTAATGACAACATTGTCAACAAGCTGTATTGATGCCAACAATAGAAAGTGTTGTTTTTATTATAGAAAGATCTGATGGTGTTGAGGGAAGTTCATAATGCATTTGCAATGGATGCTCTGCCATATTCTCACCCTCTGTCCCTACTGGAAGAAGAAGTCAATACCCCTAAAGAAATCGCTGTCCTGTTTGACACCATTTCTTACAGCAAGGTATCCTGGCTACTATATATCTTATGATACAAAAATACAAAAATTATGTAGTAACTATGTAATAACGAATGTTGTCATCAATCATTGTCTTCAATTGTCTTCAATTGCAGGGAGCCGCAGTGCTGCGGATGCTTTCAGCGTTCTTATCCGAGCCCGTCTTTGCCAAAGGACTGAGTGTATGTTCTTCTGCAGCTCGTTTTACTAAAAGCATTTTTTTAAAAAATGTTTTTACAGATGTTCACTTTTATGCTCTTCCTCCAAAGGCCTATCTGAAGCAGTTTGCATATGACAACGCAGTGTACACTGACCTATGGGAAAAACTTCAGGAGGTAAACTGATCTGTTATCAAATATATATACATTATAATGGGTCTATTCAAATATTATGCATGTCCATCTGTAAACCTGTCCTGCTTTTTGCACTGTAGAAACAGTCAATGATGATGGACCAATAGAAATAGCAACATATTCAAGAAGTATATGATTTGACTGTGTATATGGATTTGGTAGGTGGTCGACTCCGATCCAGAGGTGACTCTTCCGGCCACAGTGGCTGAGATTATGAACCGCTGGGTTCTCCAGATGGGCTTCCCAGTGGTTACCATAGACACTGAAACTGGAAATATCTCCCAGAAACACTTCCTATTGGATGCAGACTCAGAACCAGACAGACCTTCTGTATATAAGTATATCATAAAATTGTATAATCAGCTTTATTAAAATCATTTTGAAAATTTTTTTATTTATTTGACTGATTTTTTAAAAATATTTTATATATTTTAGGCTTTACAAATGCAAATACAACTATTATATTATGCCCCATTATACATTATGTTTAGCATTAGCGCCTATGTAACTTTATACTTTATATATAATGTATTTCTCTCTTTTTCATATGGTGTTGTAGTTATGAGTGGTTTGTGCCTATCACATGGATGAAGAGTGGCACTGTCATGAACCAGCACTGGCTGCTTGACAAAACAGGTAAAAATCATGCAATAATCTACATTTTACAAAATGGCAGTAGCTCAAACGTATACTTACAGTACCTCTACTTATCTTTTACAATAACAACAAAAAATGTATAACAGAGTGAAGGTATATTATAGTATTGATGAGGAAAATGTAGATATTGATTAGGTTTCCTTTATCATTGTCTTCACAGCTTTTTATGAACCAATGAAGACGGACAGTGAATGGGTGCTGGCCAACGTGAATGTTTCAGGATTTTACAGAGTTAACTATGACTCCCAGAACTGGCAGCGACTACTCTCACAGCTCTCTATGGATCATTCGGTAATATATTCTAAAATGTCATATTTCACCCATCAGCCGTCTCTTTTTTATTTCACCTTACATAGTAATTCACATCTACTGCACTTCATGGTCTCCTGCATTCTGATAAACTTTGCTGTTTTGCTGTGAAATGATGCAGGTCATACCGGTAATCAACAGGGCTCAGATTGTGGATGATGCATTCAATCTGGCTAGGTAAGGTCTAATTATAGATTTTTAAAGCTGGAATATTTGAGGGACTGATTATTGCAGTGAAAGTGACTATTTGTCATTGTGAACACACCATCACAAAAAATGGATGGAGTAGTGTAGCAGGATGGTGCCTTGCTCAATGGTACATCAGTTGGGCCTGACCGTGGCAAAGTCCTAACCACTAAGCCACCACTGCCATGACTAGTTATTTTCCATTATGAATCTGTGGTGCATATAGTTTTTACAGTCTGATAGTTAATCCAGTATGAATGTGAGAACAGTATAAAGTATTATTAAAGCAGTATACGATATTATTAATAAAGCAGTATACAGTATTACTAAAGCAGTATACGGTATTATTAAAGCAGTATATAGTATTAAAGCAGTATACAGTATTATTAAAGCAGTATACGGTATTATTAAAGCAGTATACAATATTATTAAAGCAGTATACGATATTATTAAAGCAGTAAACAGTATTATTAAA
>JBBIGC010061159.1:0-11025 GCA_037576955.1 Lepidarchus adonis | reverse complement strand
CACACACACACACACACACACACACACACACACACACACACACACACAAACGCAAACACTAAACTTTGTGTTACCTAATAAACTGTGGTTTGGTCTATGCTACATAAAATCTAAAATTTCCCCTCAAAATTAAGTACAATTTTAGGTACTTTTCTCTTCCTGCATTCCATGTGACTTGGTAGTATGGTACATCTGATTTAGATTTGCTGCCCTCTTTGGTTCTGAATTCAGTTCAGTTTTCCTATACAAGTACATTTCAGTCACAGTTCCTTTCAGTTAAATCAAAGCAGACTGCCTGGATGATTATTAGTCTAAACAACAAGAAATTCCTGGCAGTATGACGAATGTGTAAATTAAGTGTATCACTGCTTCCACTCTGGGTTACTTCCCTTCATACAGATTTATCATGGATTTTTTTATCAACATCCTATAAATGTATGTGGAAATATTAGTGAAAGTTATAAGAACACTGAAATCAATCTATATTACCCACCTTGTTTTTGTCTTTCAACACATCGTAGTGAGTGGTGACTTCATTAATAAAGTTAGATGGATCAACAGAGTTTGAGTTCATATTTGCATGCACAATGACTGGATGCCTGTAGTGTGTACACCTAAAAGAGATGCAATTTCAAACAGGTCATTCAAAAGCATTCAAAAGAGTCAGGCCTATTCCATTCAGTCATACATGCTGAGGTTTTGGTGAAAAATGTGCAAAATCCGTTTGAAATTCACATTATTCAGACACACCTAATTTCTTGTTTTCTGGCCTGGCTGCAAAAACCTTCAACCCCTAAGAACAGGACTTGTAAAGAGGACATTTTTGCCTTTGACCATCATGGCAGGACATACATGAGGAAATACCAGGGCATGAAGCCATGGAGTTACAGAGAGGACATTTTCCCTGTGTTTTCATTGAGACTGGGTTAGGACATAGCTTTTTTCTTCACAAACAACTGGTTCTCAGCTCTTTAAATTGATGCCACTCAATACCGTTTGCCTTTTGCCATTGACCCTGGATTTTCAAGGGCTCTGAGAAATATCTCACTTTCCTTTTGTTGTTTTTGCCTCACTATGTTAAAGTGTAGCGTTTTGAGGTTCCTGTCTCAATCCATGTCAATGGGGTCTGGTGGACAACAAAAGGCTACTCGGCATCCTTCTGAGGAGAGCAACAATTGGATTAATGAGAGTAGAGGCCAGAGAGGAAGCAGCAGCATGACAGGAAGGGCTGCGTCATGCGTCACCAACATAGGAAACACCCCCGGTTTCTGGCTGCAAAAGATAAGGCTGATATCCAGACCTCGCTGGTCATTGAGGCCCAACAGATAACCCAGGACCTTCTCTCACCACCACTCTTGAAGTCACCTCCATTCATTGTTTATTCTCCTGACCTTCCATAATCATTAACACCACAACCCCAGAATCAAACAGTCATGACTTCAAGATTGCCTAAATATGATGTATTTGCAGTGCAATTTAAGTTAATTTTGCTGAGACATGACATTTACATTGTTTTTGCAATGTAAAGAAGAATGTTTTGCTATTCCTCTCCAGTTGTGATAATTAACCTGACAGATGTGCCCCCCCACCACCACCACCACCACCACCACCACCAATTAAATGCTGAAAAGCAGGCCTTCTGAACAGCACATTTATGCATTATTGTTTTGACTGTCATAGTTAATTATCTTTTTAACTGCAGAAAGGGGGTCCTTTGGCACCGCTGACCCCCTATTCTGTCACAGTTTTGGCACATTGCATCCCTTGACCAGTTATTATTGTAATTATAAGGATTTCTTGTCAGAACAAATTGCTTGAGGTGCAAGATAATTTAGGCCTTTATTGTGTGCTGTCCAAAATGTGTTTCTAATGCAATTTACTGCAGCAATTAACCCAAGGGTGATTGTCTATTGTTGGATTAATCTTTTCTGATTATGACATATGAAGTGAGTGACCATTCTGATAATAATTGGCATAAATGACAGAGACTCTCTTATGTGCCAAAAATTTTCTGGCCAATTCTGGTCATTGTGGATCTAGGAAGGACTTCTGGATCATTCATGCCATTATAGGCTAAAAAATGTGCTCTAGTCTATTATGGTCTTTGGGCCAAAGAGGAAGATCTGGGTTTCTCTGTTCATTATGGACCAAAAGAGGGGTTCTGGACTATTCTGGTCATTATAGGCCAAGCAAGGAACTCTAGGTCACGCTTGTCATTCAGAATTTGTATTGAGATCCCAGCTTGAAAAACACACTGTAACCTTACTAGCATTGCTAATTGTGAGTAATGCTAGACAATACTAAGCTGCAATGATAACTCACTCAGTGAGCTTGGGGTTGGGCTCACATGGCGACCACAACCAGGTGATGTTGGGCATTGGATATCCATGGACAGTACAGGTTAGCTGGTGTTGCTGACCGTGTCTGTAGACATGAGGACCCACACGAGCTACTCCGTCCTCAGAAATCTCTGGCTTAACTGTGAAAACACAGAAACACAATACAAAATTTTAATATAAAAATGTCATTTATATTATATTATATTGTATTATATATGTAAAAGATCTTTAGAAGGAGACTTTATAACAGAAAACAGATTAGTGGAATATAAAAATCAATGGGAAAGGGGGCAGTAACTGAAAGAAAGAGAAGCCTTTCCCTCACAATAGCCTTTAGAAAAAAGCATGCTAGTGGAATTTCTCAACATCTTTATGAAACACGTTTAATGTAATTCCTAATTGTAACCGGCAACATTGATACATAGTTACTTTTTATGCAATAAATTGAACAAAAATAACAAATAAAAACATTATTATGGCACTGTGCAAAGGTTTGGGCACCCTAAGAGTTCCAGAGTCTCAGATTCTTTTTACAAGGTTACAGACCTCAGCTGGTGCCAATTTTAAAGCTTTACAAATACTCTGACTCTTCAAACCTTGTGCACACTCAACAACCATGGGTTCCTCTAAGCCAGGGGTGTCCAGCTCCGGTTCTGGATGGTCAGTCTCCAGCACAGTTTGGTGATTTCCCTAATCAAGCACACCTGGTTAGCCTCACCTGTTAATTGCCAGGTTCAGGGAGTGTGCTTCAGGAAGGGAACTGCCAAACTGTGCAGGAAGCCGGCCCTCCAGGACCGACTTTGGACACCCCTGCTCTAAGCAGCTGTGTAAGACTCTGAAAATGAACGTTATTGATGCCCACAACGCAGGAGAAGGCTACAAGAAGATAGCAGTGTTGTCAGCTTGCAGTTTCCACAGTGAGAAATGTAATTAAGAGATGGCAGTTCAGGGGAACTGTGGAGGTCAAGATGCAATCTGGAAGACCAAGAAAACTCGGAAAGAACTGTCTGTGTGCTGGTCAAAAAGACAAATCAAAATCCCCATTTGGCTGCAAAAAAACTGCAGGAAGATTTAGCACACCCTTCATGGAAAGATCGTGAGCAGCATTTCATGAAAAGAACACCTTGACAACCATTAAGCATGGTGGTGGATCTATCATGCCTTAAGGTTGTGTGGCAGACGGTAGCACAGGAAACATTGCACGGGTTGAGGTAGAATGGATTTTAAATAAACTGAAATTGAAAAGAGGATGGCTTCTACAACAGGACAATAATCCTAAATATATATCCAAATCCACCATGGACTACATCAAGAGATGCAAGCTTAAGGTTTTAGAATGGCCATCACAGTCCCCTGATTTAAACATCATTGAAAATTTGTGGGTAGATCTTAAAAGAACGGTGCATGCAAGACGACCAAAGCATATTACAGAACTAGAAGTCGTTTGCAGGGAAGAATGGGTAAAAATCCCAAGTACAAAAATTGTAAGATTTTTAGCTGCTATAAAAAGCGTTTGCTGTGAGATCTGCGTGTTACTATGTACTGATTATGTAGGGTGCACAGACTTTTGCACAGTGCCATAATAATGTTTTTATTTTTGTTCAGTTTAAGTCATAAAAAGTAACTATGCATGAGTGTTTGCTGAAAATATTGTGTATTTTTTTCCATGTCCTAGAGAGATGTGTTAACAACTGCAAATCTGCTTTTTATTAAGGGGTGCCCAAACTTTTGCATAAGACTGTAAATGCTAATATGAATTAGGAAAATACGAAAAAAGACAAACATCTACAATATCAGAATTTCACTGTAGTCTTTTATGTTGACTTAATAATACATACATTTGACAACAACGGTGTAGTTGAGGCTCCCCTGAAGCCCTTTCTCCTGGTTAGAAACCACAATAGTGAAGACCCCGGCGTGCTCCAGCTTCACCTTGTGGATTGTGAGGTTATAGCCAACTGTCTCATAGCATAAAGAGTCTTTGATGAGGATGCCATCCTTGTACCTAGAAAAGGTTGACAAAACGGAGTCTCAGTTTCACTCAGCTAATTAAATTTTGAAAGTATTATGTTTACAACATATAATTGTACAGTTCTTCGCACCTTTGTGCAGTGCAAGTGTTAATAGATCAAAATAATCAGATATAATCAAAAATCAAATAATGTTCAGTCTGTAAAACAGGTGCTGTGGTCATGTTTGTTTGACCTTACCAGGCTATTTTGTCTGGTGGAGGCAGAGCATTGACACGGGGAACAAGTTCCAATCTCTTGCCTTCTGTAACACTGTAAACCTTCTTACGATGACCTCTGGTCAAATTCAGGAATGGATGTTCTACAAAAAGTAATTTAAAATCAGTCCTGGCTCTCATAAAATACATTGGCAAAAAGAAACAACACTGTCCTTTATGTACTCACCATAGACAGTGACTTTAATTGAAGCATAAACAGATTTTCCAAGTTTTGCTTCACATTTGTAGATACCCTTGTCTTCCATAGTAACTTTAGGTATAGTTAGTGTGCTGGTCATGACAAGGATTTTAGAAGGTTTTTCCCGTGTCTTCTGTATTTCATAAGGACGAATGATCTGGTGTATAGACAAATGGCTCATTCATGTTAACTGCATCCAGCTTTATGTTCCTTCAAAACAAAATTAAAGACTTTTTGGTGTTTAAACACAGAACAAAAAAAAGTCCTAACAACTCACAGGGTTATTCTGGAACTGCCATTCGAATTCAATCCTGCCATTGAACGTTGTCTCTCCTGAGCAAGTTAGGACCACATTGTCTCCAACAATGACTCTGGGTTTCTCTATTTTTATGTGCACATTCTTCAGGACAGTAGCTAAACACAGAACAGATTAGGGTGATATTTCAAAATGCATAAAATCATACTAAGACATTTTATGCCACAATAAAACAAAAATCATGTAAAACATTTCCTCAGACAAAACAACCCAAATTGAGCCATTGGTTTCGGAAGAACTAAGGCAGTCAGTGTTCTGGTTAGAGTTGCTTAAAAAAGACAAAGAAAGAAATTACAGTAAAAAGGTGTTCAGACACATTTGCATTTGAAATATATTTCTCGTGCATACATCCACTCCAACACAAAAAAATTGTACTTGGTTGAGTATTCGCCCTATTCCCAATCCTCAAGTCCAAAACAAACATTATTGCCGAAATCAGTCTTAAGTTATTTATGCATATTCACTGATGAATATTTATCTAATTTTACATCTCTCTATTCACATTTACTTGGATAATGTGTAATCTCCAAATTTCATAGAAATAGCCCCATATCATGATGCTACCACTGCTACAGTACTTCTGTACCACTATAGCCAGTGGTCTGCAAACCTTCTTTCTCCAAACATGATGTGGTTAACTAATTCCAATAAAAAAAAATCAATAATACTAATTTTTAAAAAGATAAATAAATAATGGGTACATTTAATTGCTTATTGTTCTCTGTCTACCTGTTCTCCAACTACTTTCATTTTGTTGAGCTATGTCTCTGCAGTTTCTTACATTCAAATATTGTGTAATAATATTTTTTGCAGGAAACTTCAGGCAGCTTAAAATGTCAGTACACTATAAAATAATAAGTTATGGGTAAGACACATTTGCAAATCACATACATCTGCCATACAAGTAAGAATAATGATGCAGTAACAATAAAAGTAAAGATATATTCTGCTTTCTTCATATATGTCATTGCAGTAAAAGCTCACAAACAGACAGATTTACTAACAGCTATATTAGAGCATTGCACTCACAGCGGGGAACCGGAATAAATGTTGACTGGACTTCCTCGCCATCAACACTGGTGGCACATGTAATCATGTTGAAATTATCATATGGTTCCATTGGAATCCTGAAACCCTCTTTTGGGTCCCATTTAACGTTTTTGCTTGTTGAGTATGACATTGGTGGGTTCTGAAAAGAAAGTAAGTAAGAAAGTAAGAAAGAAAAAAGAAAGAAAGAAAGAAATAGAAAACTGCTTTAAGTTTTCCATGAGTTAGAATGTCTTTAATGTGTTCATTTGGATGTTTTGTCTATGAAGCACTTATAAATCATATTCTGATGGTAAATCATTTTCTTTCCTACAACATTTCACTTCTTTCTTCTTTGTTCCATGAGCCTTTATTGATATTAGAAAAGGATGAAAGGAAGGAAGTGTGTAAAATGACTGCTGCAGATGTTCCAGTAGCAGGAAGGTCAAAAATCTATCTGTGCCATCTGACTGAAACATGGCCATGGCAAGGCACTGTGAGGCACAGCTATAGAGCTCATAGCCATGTTTATCACAATGTATGCCAACAGTACCTGGTTGCTATTCCTAAATGTCTTCCCTTGAACATGCACCCAATGACCTTTTGTTTCCCAGCTGTTTTTCCTACCTGTATTTCCTATGTATTATGCAAAAAACAGAGGTTGTATTTATAGCTCCAAGTTTCTATTCTGAGTTGTACGACCACCTTCCTGTCTTTACAGGATGCAGACAGGATGACTCCTTGGCCCACCCTGAGCTTCCCTGTGCCTCTGCCACTGTCCCTGTCCACATCCGCATGCTTGAGGATGGTTTTAAAAGATCCGGGAACCTGAGAGATGCTCATGGCCTCATGTACTTCTCAAACACATCCTCAGCTCTTTTTAAAGTCATGAAGACTTCTCCTGAAACTAGTCAACAGTGCCAGACTCATTGCTAGTCTTCACTAAATGAGGCAAAATAATGCAAATGATGAAAAACGTAGTCCTTTTATGTCTAGATTAGCATGAATGATAGCTAAAGTCTTATACAGAATTCTAAGACTTCTACATATGTATATATGACAACAAACATGTACATGTAAAGTACTCACTGTTTCTAAAGTGACATTTTGACTTGGAGATGTTGTTCTGCAGGGAACCAGTAGTGTTTTATCACTTCTGTACACATACAGTGTCTCAAAGGAAAAGGTCTTAACAAATGGTTGGTTAGGATCTGTGAACAGAAAACACAAATATATGTAAAAAGTCATTTCTAAAGCATACAAATGCCAGATATAATTAATATTCTTTGGGGTTGTTTTTTTTCCAGTTTCAAAGCCAGCATTCTTTCAAGCTAATAACTTAGTTATACTGTGAATAGAATTCTTTTTAAAAAAAACAAAAAAAACATCAAAGTTTCATGGTAACAATTTTGCATCCTATGCAGAGGAGTGATTATACATCACTGACTATGTGAGATTGATTTATTCTCTAAATCCAAACAAAACAAATCCATGTCACTTTATGATAAAGAAAGACAGTAATGTATAGTATATTGTCTACACGGTTGTTGTTCAAGTCTATTGTCATCATGCCTAAAGCTTGTCTTCCACTTGCAGTGAGGCTAATGGCAAACACTGCCAGTAAAGATCAATGGCCGTAACTTTTTATGTGACATTTTCGGAGCTCCCTGCTGCAAATCCAGTCACACATCAAGTGCTGTGGTAAAGTTCACAAAGTGATTGGAAAAACAGAAGGCCAAGCAGGAAATAATAGCCAATGAGCAAGGCTTCCGACACGATCGCACTCCACTTCCGTCTCCCAGAAGAAGCCTAGCACTGTATGAATGCCTTCCTTTCGCTGCCCTTTTGTCTCTCTGTCTCCGGACAGCTGAGCCACGTCCGTCTGACCTGGTATATTAAATCTCTTCACTGCATGTAATCATAATGTGTAATTACAAACTGCCCCCATTACCAGGTCCACTGATTTACAGCTTTGTTGGAGTCTCAGTGAAGTGTGCTATGGAGCCACTCATTAAGTCCCTATCTCTTTTTGTCTCAGAGTTTTCCAAAGGCCTGGAGTTCTTCCAGGCCCTGTATCACACAGAGACACATCAGGTTTCTCACAGACCGTGTCTCTGCTTCTAAAGTTTGGCATTGAGTATGGCTTCAATTTTAGCCTTTCAAAGAGTTGTCCTGGTCCAAGAAGCAAATAAGAAAAAGAATGAAAAGGAGAAACAGTTGCAAAAACATGAGAGTAAAACAGCAGCCTTATCTGTATATTTAAATGTAAACAATCACTGGTTTAATCTCAAAGAAACTCTTATCACATTTGCTGTTTCTCGCAGCTCCCTGTATAAAGTCTGACTATAATTGTGTGGATAAGTAGCAGCATTAAAGTGGTGTTCCATGAAGTGTGAACTGAGACCAGTTTCTTCCCAGACAAATAAAGATTTTATCCACTGAGATCTTCTTAGCTAGAAGTGGTAAGAGCTGTGCAAGTTACTAAAATGATTAATCATTACAGTTTATAGTTTCTAGACTCTAAAAGCAATACCTTTACCAATTACTGCACTTTTAACATAATTAGTAACTATGGAGAAGTAACTGTCTCATTACTTCTAATTGTTTGCTTCAAAGCTCTTATTTATGCATACACAGTGTGGGACAACTGTCAAAGTTTATCTATCGTTATTCTCATTATTAATACTGACCATGTAATGCTAATGATTTATTTTTTCAGGTGCCAGTGATCACTCCTCTGTATTGATGATGCTAATTGTCTGGATATTCCAAGGTTCAGAAAAGTAACAATTGCAATACATACTGTGTGTTAACTAAATGGCTTCAAATAGTAATAATGTTTTAATTTTGTCCCACCGTTATATCGGTATATTAATTTAAATTAGTGCTCTGATGCCCTTCCAATGACTTACCTCTGACAAACACGTAAGTGGAACGCTCATGTTCTTCAGAGTTCCTATGACTGCAAGTGTACCAGCCAGTGTCATCGGCCCTGAGGTTCTTTATAACCAGTTTACTGCAGTGCCCCTTCTCCTCTGCAGAAAGTCTCTTTGCACAACTCTCAATTTTCACATCTTCAGAGGTCGAGTTTCTACTGGCTAGTCCCCACTCCAGAGGGACGGATCCTCTATTTAAGACAGTGGAAAATGAATATTAAGAATCATCCAGTCCTGTGATAACCAAGAAAATTATATTTATCTTGGCAATTCCCAGTATACATTTATCATATCAAGCAAACTCTTTGACTGTACGCCTGTCAGTGTGTTAACCTCTCTTTGAGGGAAACCAGTTGTTACACTTACCATATAGTACCTTGCTTATCTAATCAGTCATTTAATACATCAAATCAGATCTATTCTATTGTTTGCTGCTGATGGAATTGACCAAAGTTCACTGCAATGCACTAAGGTGTCAGGAGCTTAACCTAACTAAGATGCTGTTGAAAAGTAGATAATAAAAGTCTACAAACGTCCAAAATCACTACTCTGCTCTTCTTCTGACTGTAATAACTGCAATGATAAAGCATTCTTAGCCACCAAGCTCAATTCACCAATTCATTAGTTTATTGCATTTACTCTATTGTACATTTTTATTTATCATTTTTGTCTTGGCATGTGGGTGAGTGTTTATTGCAAAAACAGACTACGGAAAATGTGATCAAACAACTAATAACATTTATTTATTATGTATTAATGGAACATGCATGTATGCATGAAGGAAAAGTTCTTCTCTGCCTGCTCATTTTATCTGAAGTGCTATACCATTTACTCTTTTGGAATGTCAATTTCCCATCCCTATTCCCAGGATATCTAATGATATTTGTGTGCAATTGTTCATCATTCACATGGGAACATGGCTTTCTTGGATAATATGTTCAAATAGTGCATATTTCAGACAACGTTCACGTTGAAAAGGTCCCGTTAAACAGATCCCTGAGGAGCATCCAACATGTCTGACATACCAGTGGTTTTGCATCTGGACTCAGGGGGTCAAGTGACTGCAGACCCTCATCATGGGCCAGACAGAGAGGCCATATCAAGAGAGGCATTTATTACCCATGGCCTTGTAGGGAAGTGTCGCATCCAAACAGGTCCACAGGGGTTAGCATTCCTAGCATGGCTTCAATGTGATGCAAGTCTCCATTAAAATTCAACAAATGTGTATGTTTCAAGCACTTGGAGTCCACAAACACATACACACACACTTCTCAGGCTTTTTATAGTAGAAGTTCACTTCATACTTCCTAAGCAGAAATACTATTCATTTGTGTTTGAAAAAAAATTGGGGGCTGATTTATTTTAAAATCTCTTTTGCCAGTTGAAGTAAGATGTAAGAATTGCATAAAGGACCTGAGAAAGCTTAAAAATATGAGTTTCTGAAATCATGCTATGTATCTTTTCAGAAGCAACACACAAAGTCTGATGTATTTGGATGTATCACCCAGGGTTATGGAGTGAAAGAGTAACTGACCGACTGAAAGAGCAAAATAACAATTTCCCTGAAAATCCATATATACATCCTATCATGTGTAGTCCATCAGAAGAGATGTGTGGCCTCTGAAGTTTTCTTAATTGGCGCACAAGTCTACAGAAATTCAGCACAAGTCTAAGGTAGATAACAAAAGTTTTAAAGTGGCACAGACTACTAGCCTCTGAGCTCGAGTGCACAACTAAAGGAGACAATTTTACACACTAAACCTGTAGTAGCCAGAAGCTAACAGCATATTTTTTCACAAAAATACAAGATAAAAGGGAAAAGCTTCTACAATAAAAAGGAACAAAAGTCTACAGCTCCTGTTTTGGTGTTTGAAGGCTGAACATTCTTTGAAACAATACTAACCATTGCACTAACCATTTTGCACAATATCACTTTGAAATGTCTTATGTCCTTCTGTGTCAGTGTGTATATATATAGATCC
>JBBIGC010061140.1:0-11026 GCA_037576955.1 Lepidarchus adonis | reverse complement strand
TTTGTGTGTGTGTGTGTGTGTGTGTGTGTGTGTGTGTGTGTGTGTGTGCATGTGTGCATACATATGCATACACACATACTGTTGTCATTGGAAAGATTTTTTTTTATTGTAGATATAGGAATGTGAGAAGAAAAAACATCAACTTTCAAGTTAATGCTAATATAAGCAGCTTTTTTCTTGAATTATACTAAAGTAACTTTTAACACTTGTGTAAGTCAGTGGCCCTGGAATAGCCTCGTCCGAAATGTTGCTGCCATTGGAATAAAATGCTGTAAATAACTTTAAAAGACACAAATAGTGTATCCAGTGTTATTGTGAGTTCATGTAACAAGGTGTTTTGGACTGTTTCTACTGGTCTATTCATCATGCAATGTTGAAAGAGTGTAAACCAAAAAAACAATGAAAAAAGGATTGAAACAAAAGGTTTTGTTCTGATAGCAATGAAACACAGGTGTTTTTTTAAGCTTCAACACACCCATTCCAATGAATGAGAAAATTAACAAGCCCTTTCCTGTGTTTAAGTGCGTGCGTTAGAGCAAGAAACACTAAAATAGGATCTAAAATGTGCAGCCCAGTTGTAGTCTCAGTTACAGCCTTAAACAGTAGTGTGTGTTGGTTGTTTGCATCTGTTTAATTTGTGGCAGACTTTATAAAGTAGTGTTCTAGTGCACACAGTCATTTTGACTTTGTTTTCTGGGGTTTTCTTCTGCCCACCTCAGTGGCCACAGAGCCAACTGTAGCCCCCATGATTCCTCCAAACATCCCCCCAACGAACAACCCCACGAAAGAACCAAGTAATGTGCTGCCCCTCACCAGACTGGGCAGCCACAGCACCCACCCAACCACGCTGTCCCACAGCCAGCGCAGGAGCGAGGGAGGAGGTGAGGGAGGAGATAAAGAGCTATCTTCATCTTCCACCTCCTCCAAAGAATCTGCACCCTCCTCAGCCTCTCTGCATCCGTCTTCCTCCTCTCCCCCTCTCCTCCTTCTCACAGTTTCAGTCAATGAGTCTTCCTCTTCATCCTCTTCAAATTCTCCCGTCCCTCTCACGCCCGAATCCGTCTGCAGGAGCGGAGGGAAAGTGTAGAATTCCTCTCTGCTCTCTGTCACCATCTTCTCTACCTTCTCCAGCAACTGCTCTGCTCTCTTTCTTTCCTCCTCCTGCTCCGCTCCTTCTGCTCGGAGAGTAAGGACGTAATAGCGGCCTCCACACTTCTCCAGCAGGTCTCTGCGGTCGCAGCTGAGGTGCTCCTCTAGCGTGAGATCCTCTGAAAGATCTTCTGTGTGAGTGAAGAGAACTATGGTGTGTTTGCTGACAGACTCTGGACCAAAAACCTTCTCTAAAGCTTCCACTGCTTGGAGATCCTGCTCGTTTGGCCGATGCACAGGGACACACAGCAGGAGCGCATGTGGTCCTGGTGCTAACAGAGACGTACACAGAGTGAGCTGGTGGTGAACTTCCTCCGGGGAACTCTCGGAGTAGAACCAGTCTGGAGTGTCCACCACGGTCACCTGCCACACAGACAAAACAATACTGAAACACAAAGCTTTAACAAATGATATCAATCACAAAATTACGCATCAGTACATAATAATGCACAAGTTAAGTGCAAAAGTTTGAGTGCATTTAGACAAATTATATGAGTTTAGGATTGAAAATATTAATAGTCTTTAGAGGAAAACCTTCAGAACATTTTATGCAGTTATTGTTTTTCTGGTGAACTAAAAAAAAGGAAATTGAATATTTTATGTGGGTTTTTTTGAAGAACTAAATTAAATAGATTAAATAGACCTTTAGCAAAAAGTTTCATATCAGATTTTTTCTACAGATAATTTACAGGACATTTTCAGTGATCTAGCTGTAGCAATTATGCAGCACTAGACTGAACTTTACCTCTAAATGAGTTTTCTGGGATTATTAATTGTGCTCTTGTCAGTGTTTAGCTGGTGTTTGACTCCAAATCCCCATTGAACTTTCTCAATGATGCGCAACACACATCAGAAAGAATCATATTGAGCCAAAGAAGCTAATAATTATGACAGAAAATCATTCAATTGTTCAAAAAAAGCTGGAAAGAAAGAAATTTTAGGCTATAAACTTAGTAAATGCTACCACAATTCTCAGCCAGCAGTAACAAATGTTTACCACTGAAGGATATTGTAACTTACATAATCAGAGTTCTGGCCACTTAAGTTGTGATGTCATCCAACATACTGTACATGAGCAACGATGTGACAAGACCACACGTACCAGAGAGCAGACTACTGACAAATCTCTCATCTATAAACAACTACTTCATCATTAATATGATTCTATACATGAGCACTTTTATTTAATGCACTTTTAGCACCAATATTTTGTTCCAGGTTTTCTAGGATGTGTGGGAAGCCTGCGTATTTAAGTGTAATAAGTCTTAATAATTAATAATAAATAATAAAGCAGAGATGCCCAAACATGATTTTGTTTGATATGTATAAATGTGTAAATTATATTGTATACATCATACATTTGGAACCAAATTTGCTTCTTTTCTTTCTTTTTTTTGCTTCAACCCACCTTACAAACTACTTTTGAGAAACTTTTCTTGGAATTGATAAATATATCTATATATCTATATATCTATATAGATATATAG
Organism: Lepidarchus adonis; assembly: GCA_037576955.1. Lineage (NCBI taxonomy): Eukaryota > Metazoa > Chordata > Actinopteri > Characiformes > Lepidarchidae > Lepidarchus > Lepidarchus adonis. The sequence continues at coordinate 8,390 of JBBIGC010061140.1, read as the reverse complement.
ATATATTTATCAATGCCAAGAAAAGTTTCTAAAAAGTAGTTTGTAAGGTGGTTTGAAGCAAAAAAAAGAAAGAAAAGAAGCAAATTTGGTTCCAAATTTCTCTTCAGTGCCTCTAGCCTTTGTGTGAATTTCAATGTGCAGCTCCTGATTTAATCTAATGAAGGATCAGGTGAGGTTTGATGGTAACGACAAGAAATACTGGACTTCTACAAGAAAAGCTTTAGAAATGTGTACACAGTGACGTATGAAAAATCACAATTGTTGATTTTTTTTTAATCAAAAGCTTTTAAAAATATTTTTGCAGCTGCACAAGATATGTGCACACTAGTGGATATATATATAAACATATTAAACAGTATATATGTAAAATAATGAGTATATTTATATATTACATACTGAAGTCAACTTTAACAAAACCTCCTATCTCTGAAAAGTGAAATTTACAAAAGGAAATAACTAACTTTAATTAATTTTAATGTAATAAGACTTATACTAAGTAATTGTGGTCCATTTTTTATGTTAAACAAATGCAGAAATGGCATTTTGATAGGATGGCAATGATATATGAAGCTGGCTTTGAGATATTTATCTTGCCAAACACACATCTGTAAAGATTTCATGTTAAGTAAAGCACACAAAATAAAGAAAAATTGTAATTATTCACAATACATTTATATCTAGATGAACACTACTGCAGAATACAACAGAACACAACAGAACACAACGATTCTGACCTTTCTCCCAGCCACACTCGCACATTTCTCCTCACACTTTACAGTCAGTGGCTTCTCGTCAGCACAGTGACGGGTTCTGAAGGCTTTGAAGCCCAGGATGCCGTTCCCCACGCTGCTTTTCCCTGAGCCCGACCATCCCAGCAGCACCAGCCTCAACTCACATTCTGCACTCACAGAGGGAGAGACTTTTTCAGCACATATGGCGCAGTGTGATGTAGTATTGTACTTGTGGAATTGTATTGTATTCTAAAGCAACTGTGGCTACAAATACACATGTACTACTCACTATTATAACAATGTCAAATTAAATAATATATATATAAGTATATAGGTCATTATCACATAAAAATACTCATTTAAATGTTTAATACTTAATTCCTCATATACAAATAAATTACTTTTTTAAAAAATAATGTCAGTTTTTCTTCTCCAATATTCTTATTTTGGTCAACAGATATTTAATAAACTGATATAAAATAAGTGAGTCATATTTATGTCTAACAACAAAGTTGTTACAAGAAAAATTATTGTATAAGTAGCAAAATATTTTAGTTGATAAACACTGAACCTGTTTCAAATATAAAATATTTTCCACTTATCTAATGTAATAAAAGCGTTGTGACGTCAAATTATTTCCTTTTTTGTACTATACATCTACGCACAAACAATTTCAAACAGCTCTCTTGATTTTTTCCATGTGTTTATACCCTGATCCTGTATCAAGTAACAAGTTACATGGAAGTAGTTTCATATGAGCTCTAACCAAATCCAGCCATGGGTATGCTAATAATATCCCATTATTTTCTCCACATCTGGCAGACCTGTACAATCTGAACTCGCCTGACTAATCTTTGTAGATTCATCTTTTGTTAAAAAGGTAACATCAGATTATGATATATTCCATTAGATTATGTTATTATATTAGGTGATGTTGAGTTTAGATTGTATTAGATTACATTAGATTGTTCAAATTATTATAAACATTAGATTAAATTATATTTATGTTAAAACTACCTGCTAGATACAATAGATAAATTAGAAAAAACTGTTATAATCAGATTAGGCTACATTACATTGTATCATACTAAATTGAGAACATTTAATATTTTCTAAAATTAGAATCAGATTACAATAGCTAAAATCAGATTGCTGGATTGCACTAGACCATGTTAAATGTAGATTATGTTAGAGGATATGTCATTTGCATCCAATTATGTTAAAATAAAATTGCATTAAATTGTGGTAGAATCACATTAATGCAACATTACGTTAAATAATGTATTTAATGGCTTATTTTTTTCATAAAATTGTAAGATTGAGTTAGCATTCCAGCTAATCAGTTATGTATAGTAATTTATAGCACCACAGAAGTTCTAGCTGCTCTTTCTAATATTGCAATTTTTTTTACTACAAGTGACTTTATTCATTATGTTCCCAAAGAAGTAACTCACACAAGCCGAACCAGAAATGGTAATCATATGATTTCAAATACCTGCTTATGTTTTGCTTGCATTATGGACATTTGGGGGCAGTCTTTGATCTACATGAGGGGTAAAATACCTCAGGCTTTGCATCAGGCAAAGATGAAGCAGCAGCTCCATCTAGTGGCAGCTGAGATGCAGTACATTGCTTCACGTCAGTAAAGTGCATCATGAGTAAAAGCTTATTTCCAAAAATCTCTCATACATACATACATATATACATTACATATATATATATATTCAGACTGTTCACAAATCTCCCTTTGGCTATGGAGAGCACTGGATCGGTTGAGAGCTGGGTCTAGTCCTGAGCTAGGGTGCAGTACCAACACCAACAAAGCTTTTGTGGATGTTTACTCCTTAATATTTTCTTTTAAAGTATAATTTCTTTGTCCACCATCCCTCATACACCTTACTGACGCAGTTGAGACATTTTATGGAACCACATGGATGGAACGTGAGTCATTAAATCACTATTGTTTCATCAATCACACTGAGGATCTTCTAAAAAAACACTCAAGAAGTGATTTTCAAATCTGTAACCTGGGTCCATCTAAGAGTAAAACTGCTGATATGAGGTCAGGCCTCGTCGGGCCACATAGCCCTAGTCATTGGTATGTAACATACGTGAACTGATCCCAGATCATCACCCAAGCCATGGTCAAAATAACATACAGTGTTCTCCTTTTCTGCCAATCCAGTCTTTTAGCTCCTGTTCTTAGACTTATCACCCTCCAGTGACGTGGCATGACAGCTGGGTGTGACTTTGGTGTGGTTATTTGATCATGAGCACAGAACAGAAAAACTCCCACCTTGTTCCTCAGGATCATTGTTCGTCTCCACTTCTCTCTGTGCCTCACGGCTTTGTGTTGTGTTCTCCATGTCCTGCAGGTGAATCACAATATTCTGTTATTAGGACTGTTTTCCTGTGTACTGAGAGGGACTGAGGGTTTAAGAAAGAGAAGAGGTATGAGATGGAGGGAGCACTGGCAGGAGAATGGAGGATGGGCTGTTCAGATGACTCAGCATAAGAGAATTTGTACATTTAGCAGGGGGCTTTAGAAGGACTTTCTGATATAGCCACAGCTTTCTAGCATTTTGAGAATTAAACACTGAGCTAAACCTCAGGACTTCCAAACAAACTTCTTTAGACCATCATGCAATACAATAAACAGTAACACAAACAATAGCAGAACATAATAAGACAGAGAATTAATCCTAATCAAAGGCAATAACCCAGCTAAAATGTCTTAAAGCTTTACCTCAGAGGTGGCTTGTTTACTGGCGCGCGCTAGTCTGTTCGTCTGTCTCAGCACTTCCTCATTCTGCTGTGACGACTGGAAGCTGCTCTGCCCAAGAAACACAGCAGACACTGTTCCTCACTCTGTACACATGACTCCAGTAGGTCACAGAGTCGCTTTCCTTTTCCCATTTCTTAACACAAGTCCCTAAAACGCGCTATAGCTTTAGCTTCGAGGGCTCACACACACAGGAAGTCGCACGCGCGCGCTCAGCTTAAGTCAGAATTCAGCTGAAGGTTGAATAAAGACAAAGCAGGTCCAGAACTGGTCCAAAAACAACTTTCTTACAACTAAGGAAACGGGAAATTCAATGTTTCATAAAACAATGAGTCCCATTCGGACTTTTCTTGAATTCGTTGCTGCTTGCCCTCGTATATCAGCTTTTTTCCTGGATACTCTTTTCTTACATTATCATAATAAAGGTTATATAATAAAATCTAATAACAAGAAGTAATATCTAATGACGACTGTCTTGTAATTATTAGTTATTAAGGTATTATTATGAGACATCAAGTCATAATTGTAATTTTAAGTCAAACAGATTCAGACCCCCCTTCACATTTTGTTTGTTTTTATGCGTTTGTCTTAGTTAAAAGACCCTTTGGCCTCAATTACAGCTTTCCAGACCAACTTTGGGCCCCTGCTGTATGCAAATTATCTGAGAGTCTGGGGTTCTGAGCACCGAGGTACAGGTTTTCATTGAGGACATCGCAGGATCACTAGAGCTCAGTCACAGTGACAATTGGCTTCTTGGGCACATCTCTCACAAGACCCTTCGCTCTTAATTGCTCAGTTTGACTGGGAGACCAGCTCTTAGAGGAGAGTCCTTGGGGATGTTGTGCCAAACTTCCTCCATTTAAGAATTATGGAGGTCACTGTGCTTCAGTGCAGTAGAGCTGTTTTGTAACCTTCCTCAGATCGGTGCTTTGCAGAAATTCTCTAAGCCCTGCAGACAGTTCCTTAGACCCCAGGGCTTGCATTTTTTTTTGCTGATATGCATCGTCAGCCTTGATCAGAGAGGTGTGTGACTTTCCCAATCATGTCCAATCAATTTACCACAGGCGGACGTCAATCAAGGTGTAGAAAATTCTGTTTTGACTGTATTTGAGTATTAAGTTTAGATGAATGAAAAAAGAACAATTTAAACAACAATTATAGCATCAGGCTCCAACATGAAACTGATAAATGTTTCTAATGCAACTGCAAGTAGTAATAAGTCAATAATTAAATCAAGTCATAATTATGATATTTTAAGTCAAAATTCCCATTATAATTTTTTTAAAGTGCTGTAAATGGGCTTCCATATCTTCCCCATATAAGGTCTGCTTTGGAATGGAGCAGTAAGTTTTTCACTCAGTGGGTGTAAATGCAATGATCTTCACCTGCTGTGACATCATGTACCATCAATACAAGTAATAAGGCAAAAAGATTAAACATATTCACTTTTATGTCTATGTAATACAAAACTTGCTTCATCACACTTTTGAAAAGATAACAAACATGCTTTTACTATAAACAAACATTTAAATTACAATATTCATTTTTTTACATATACAAAACTGTAAATGAGGCAATAAAATGGCTACTGCAGTCATACTGCTGTTTATCTATATTAACTTAATGGTAAATTAATAAAAATAGCCTTGGGCCCTGACATGAAACTGTACATTTTTGAATAAAAATAAATTGCTCTGGACATAATGAATGTATGCAAATTGAATAAAAACACTAATAATTTCCACACAATACACCTTCCCTCATACACACGCACACATACACACAGACATACATACACGCGCACACATGTACAATAAAACAAGAATGTAACAATAAAACCCTGTGTGTCCTATGTCTATGAAATAGGATTCTGAATTCCTCTTTTTAAAAAAGTACAATAAAAAATATCTAACATTTTAAAATTGCTTTTAAAAACATATCTACAAATACACATGTTCATTGTTTTGTCCCAGACTTGAATGGGCCATGGGTTCGGTTTTTGTTCGGTTCCTAAAAATTGATGAGTGAGGCCAGTTCCTCCTGAAATGGGGTTGGGGTAGAGCCAGTGGGTTTTTGTTTTTGACGACTCATAGTCCAGGCATTATGTAAGCTATATTGTCCAGGGTGTTTGACTACAAAAGAAAAGAAAAACATACATTTGAGTATAAGTTTAATGCTTATTTCTGTAGAACATTAAAACAGGCATAGGACAGTTATGGTTTCAGCAATAACCAAACCCTTTCCCATTTGTATTAGCTGTTTAATTATGTATTACTTACAATGACTTATTCTATTACTGTAGTATTTTTTGACCATTATCAAGAAACACAGAACAATTCACAATAAACACAATAAATGTGGATGACATTATCGTAGTGTGTATTCTTTTTTTTTTACATTGTAGTATCGGAACATTTTACAGAAACAATGAGAATCACATTAATGTTCATTTGCAATCCAATGTCTGTGCAACTGAAAAAACAACCAAATTTCATTGTTATATTTGTTCTCAATGTTCTCATTATTGTTCAAAGAGCAAAACTTAAGGTTAAGGATAAAGATTAAGATATTAAAAATTTTTAACACTGACCTAAAAATATTGCACAATCTTCTATTTTTTCACCATTAAAAATAACCTTTTTTTTAAAAAAAAAATCAGAAAATGTCTCTTATGCTTTTATAGACTAGGAAACAAAAATCCCATTACATTTACTGGATTATGAAACTGAATTTTATTGTACGACTTTTGTTCCCAGTTTGAATGTATGAACAAAGATTTTAAACAATATAAAACCATTATGGTGGCAGATAAATGTATAACATGATACTAAAATATTAGTCCTATGCAACTTAATCAGAAGAATAATCAGAAGAATAAATAGGATGTAGGTCATATTAATTAAGTTAAAATTAAATTAATAAAATAAATACATTTAAATGTGTCCAGAATGATGAGCAATACTGCAGTTGAATTAGCAATATAAACTGACAACCTCTAGAACTTCAGCGATATCTCAAGAAAGATTATTTGACCAAAAAAAGATCATTTCTGTATACTAGGCATCCATGAATAAATTTTTTGGTGCAAAAATACATTAACTTTTGTACTCGTGTTTTGCTTCTGATCACACTGTTCCATGAATCTACAGCTGTTGCTCGATTATTCTAAGAACTGCTTCCTGCTCTGAAAGTGACTTCGCTATCTTGACCACAGTCTGATCATGACAGTTTTCCTCACCAAGACACTGCGGGGACAGCCGTTGAGCTGGGGCACCTGGGCAGTGAGACAGGTTAATGGACCAAGAGCACACAGAATAGAGTCAAGAAGAACTGAGAGACTGCCAGACACTGCCACCATTCCCTGCAGAGAGAACAGAACATGACAGCTTGTTAAGTATCATACAAGGTTATGCAAAGTGAAGTGCTAAGTGTGGTGGTGGTGGTGGTTGTGGTGGTGGTGGTGGTGGTGGTGGTGGTGGTGGTGGTGGGGGGGGGTTTACAAAGCTGAATGCTATTTATGTTTTTTAAAGGAATATTGGAAACATATTGTTATCAGCAGGTAATTGCTTAAAACAATATCAGCATCAAACTAATGTTCAGGTTTTACAGTATTTACAGTGTCTATAAAAGCAGAACTAATAGGAACTTTAGCAGATATTATTTTCTTGGCTCACATTAACCTTCCTTTCCCAAAATCATACAAACAAATGCCCACAGAGTGTTATCTGTGACGTATTCTGTGCACTGTACAGACAAAAATGAGCTTAAAACTATATAACACTTGGTCAGATAAGAACATTTGCTTAGTTACAGAAAACACTTCTCTTCACATGAGCTCTATGCAAATACAAAAATTTCCACATCATGCAAAATTAAATGCAGCTCAGAATATAAACCTCTTTATGTTAACTTACCAGTCATATTCAGTTTGCCACTGTTCACTAAAAGTTTGGGTTTAACTTTTAAATGTGTTTATGCAATGAGAATGCTTTCTTTGCTGGTTTGTGTAAGTTGATAATGATTATAAAACATTTTAAAATGCAAAAACTGAGACTTCTTCCTGGAATACAAATATATAACTTGCATATTATTTGCATATATATCTGTAAGGTTAAAAATGAGACAAATGAAAGCACTTCAGCACAATATTTCAGCCTCTCCTAAAAACTCTAGAAGATTCTAGAATGTGACTTAAGGCATAACGTCTGATAAATACGTCTGAAATATTAGTCAAATCTAAACATCTGCCAGTGTTTCCAGCAAATATCTGCTGATACCAATATGATTCTGATGTCAACATGTATCCCTACATCTGAAAAGTGTGTAATATGAAGCAACTCAGACTACTAAGGTACATTATTCTCTTTTTGGGTAAAGGAAGTTTCCATTTTCTTACCATCATACATTTATATTATTGATTTTTTTATGGGAATTCTTGCTAATTAGAAATATTTGCTCATCATTTGAAAAATTGTCACCAAACTTTTGAAGGTGAGTGGAAATTTGGCTTCTAAAGGCATACTTGCACTAGGCCCAGTTGTCCAATTATCTGTCCTCTTTACTCCCCCTGCTTCTTGGGCTCACATAACGCTTAATGTTCCAGATCCAAGCACATTTGTGTGGAACAATGTTGGAAAATAAAGAATGAAGATCATACATGAAGTTCAACTCTGTTGCTTATTAGGAGATGTTTTGGTCATGGTAACACATGGCCCTCTCAAATGCCCTAGGCCAGGGGTCAGCAACCCAAAATGTTCAAAGAGCCATATTGGCCCAAAAAAACAGAAACCATAACTGTCTGGAGCCGCAAAAAATTAAAAGCCTTATCTCAGTCTGATATGAAGGCAACATAGACTGTCAGTATATTAGCTATATAC
>JBBIGC010061129.1:0-11026 GCA_037576955.1 Lepidarchus adonis | reverse complement strand
ATAGAAGAGCTTCTTAAAGAAGTAACAGGTCTGTGAGGGACAGAATTCTTGCTTGTTTGTAGGAGCTAAATACTTATGTTCTGCACCATTATAGAAATCAAATCTTTAAAAATCAAACAATGTGATATCCTTTTTTTACATTCTGTCTCTCACAGCTAAAGTGTACCTATGATGAACATTACAGACCTTTCATTGTTTTAAGTGGGACAAGACTTTAGTAGGAAGAATGTTTGCTTGCTCTAATGACACTGCAGTGCTAACTTAAACAGCGCATGGTTACCACTGATTTGGAACATGTAGAAAACATATATAAAATAAAAATACAAACTCTGTCCTGAAACTAGCAGCTGCCAGTCTATGCTTATAATGATGCTTCACGCTGAGTGCGAATCCTGAATCAGTACCTACTTTTTCCACACCCCTATTAGGTAGTAAAAAAAGTATGTGCAGGCAGTTATATACTTTTTGAAGAGCATTACACTTATCTGAAGGGCAAGATGGAGTGCCTATGCATAGAACAGAGGCAGAAAAAGATACTGCCAGTTGTCCAGGTCCATGTTTCTTTCTTTTTTTAAAAATACTGACTTTTTGAAGTTTTGTCTGTGTGGGTACATATAAATAAAAATGGGAGCATAAATATTAATTATCCTGACAATTACATAATAATTGTGGTTAATTGGAACTGGTCTGCTTCAGAGGGGTGTTTTGCCTTTGAAAGTGGCAGCAATGGTATTTCAGGCTCCTGGCAACTTTGTCTTTTTTTTTTAACTATGCTTAGGTAAACAGTTTTCCAATCTTTGCCACCTTTAAAACAATTTTTTCAATTAATTGATGATTAATTTTCTGGGGGAAACCAACTGCAACCAAACATAGTAATTTGTCAGAATTTAGCTGTGTTATCTAAGGGGGTGTACAGGGGGTCCCCTGATAAAGCTGTGGAGGCTTTAACGAACAGCTCTGCGCTTTATTTACAGTAACACGTGTCGTAATATGACCCATGGATCATGGGGAGCAATGCATTATGGACTGTGTAGTGGAGCAGATAACGGGTGGGTAATGCGAGTGGAAAAGGGGTGGAGAGTACGTTGCTTGCTGGGAGTTGTAGTCCATTAGCGGGAAGAGCACAGGTTAGCAGCTTACCGGCTCTGTACTGAGTAGAAATAATAAAGCCACAGGTCTGAAACGGCATCATGCTCTGTGTGAGATCTTGGAGCTTGCTGGTTTTGAAGAAATACATCCACTTAAAGTTGGGAGTTTCCCTGACTCAGCCGCCATTCAAGCCTGAAGCCAAATTAAGGGTTCCTCAAGCGAACATGGGAAAGGTAACACAGGCATATAGCTAACACCAGCCTCTCTCTCAGTATTATCATAAAGCATTTAGTAGGTCTTCAACTGTATTCTACTACCATATGTGCTGCCATCTGTGCTCTCCCAGAAAGCAACTCTCTTTCCACCTATTTTCCGCTTGTATTAGCCACCTATTTTCCCGCACCTTTTTTACCATTGCTCTCCATAAAACCAGCAAGACCCTACAACATGTAGAGCAAACGCGTATTTTTTTAAAGATGCTAGCGACCAGGAATTATATGTGTAAGAGTTAATTCTATTTTAATTCTAGGTTTTATTCTATGAATAGCACCATGTTTTTTTAATAAATGGTTGTATTAATACATAACAGTTAATCTGTGTTCATTGGCTTTGAATGTGAACCAGAATTTTTAAACACAACTGTCTGTTTTATACATATTCTTGGACTTTGCATTGCATAATGCATCATTTGTTTTTCTTTATACTTTCTATTGTTGTTAGAATGCTGACTGAATGGGAATCCTTTATGGAGAATTTTCAGAAGGAAATGGAGGCCATATTCTACCCAGATGCTGTGGAAGAGTGGTTTGAGGAGAATGTCTACGAACAGATGAATAAACTCCGTGGCCTAGTTGAAGATACAGAACGTATACATGCCCTCAATGGCCGACCAAAGAGTCTTAGTATTGTATAGAGCTTTGACTGGAGGAAGGTGAGAAGATGCTCACCATCAGTGTTGATTGACAGTGTTGTTGATCAACTGACTTTGGAGTGACAGATTCACCACTATCCTCTCAGCAGATCTTGGAACTGTGTACTTTATATGGTATTGTGCTGTCATGTCTGATCTTTACGTTTTTAAAATTATTATTATTAATAATAATACATATTGGATGACTGAGTCATCTTGTGTAAAACAATTTTGCACATTGAAATGTATTAGGCAAACTTATTTGCTGGTTGAAGCTGTACCATCCATAACCTTAGAGATAGCAGAGTTGTCTAGTTATGTAAATGCTTAAAAAGCTAATTACCTGTATAATATTCTGTTGTTTTACACTCACTTTAAGTACTACAATGTTAATGATATTTTGCAGGTCATGTAGTGGGCTTGGCTAAAGACTAAAGGATCTGTCAAAAATAAGATGACTAATAAGATAACATTGTCTTTTTAAACTTGTTTTTTTCTATTAAGCAATGCCAATATTTGACCCCTCTTTTCTGTTCAACATTTGTCACTACATTCATATTTTGAAACAAAATCTAACATAAAAAAAACAACCTAAGTAAGCACAAAACCTTCTATAGCTTTTAAATGATCATTTCATTGAAAGAAAATTGTTGACCAACACCAGCTGGCCTAATAGGAAGAAAGTATTTGTTCTCTTTGTTACTCATTCAACCAGTTAACAAATATATGTAACTACTAATAAGACTAAACCCATACCAATTACTACGAACCTTGTTGAATGTAGACACCACTTAAATAAAACCTGTTGAGGAATGCACTGTAACCTATGGAACACACAGTGAGAGCCATTATCTTCAAATAGACAAAATGTGGAACAGTGTTGAATCTTACCCAGTTCTTCCAAAAATGCAGTAATGACTCACTGGGGAAGTCTTTTAAAAAAACAGACAAACATAAAGAACTGTTTGCATTGCTAGCGTCAGATAAGGTAAGCAATCATGAATGAAACAGAGCACATGTTTTCACTGCAAACCAAGGGAAACCACCTTTAACCAAGAGGACCACAAATGCAAATTTGCCCAAAAAAATACTTTGATGACTCCAATGTTTTTGGAGTAAAATTCTGTGGAAAATACAATTTTTGGAAAATGAAGTCTGGTTACATCTGACATGGAGCTCGCACAGCATCCCATGATAATGAACAACAGTCAAACATAATGGTGGTAGTGTCAGGGTGGGGAGATATTTTGTGTTTTAGGGCCTGGGTCACTCAGCATTTTGTAGATTAGGGAGCAGTTGATGCCAAATATGGTAAAAACTAGTTATGTTTAGGGATTTTTATTATTAATATTTATTATTTTTATCTGTAAATTAATTATTATTGTGTTTCCTTGTGTTTTCTTGATTTTATATTTTATATCGTTTCTGAAACCAGATCAAACTGTGAGAAGGCAAGTAATTTTTCATGGCCTTTTTCAACATCCATTATTACTGTAAATGGATTTTTACAGTACATTTTTACTCTAAATGTACAGTATATGTTAGTGTGAATTTAATAAGTCACTTAAGATTGGCAATATAATACACCAAAGTTTTGCTTCACTATTTTTTTATTGTCTGCTATTAATATCAGCAGCCCATGTCTTAATAATGATGTGTGTTAGTAAAAAGTCAAATGTTAAGAGGAAAGCATACGCTGATATTGAGTTTCCTCTTTTAGTGCAGGCGATCATAAAAAGATATGCTTAGGAGTGAGATTAAACAGAGGCGCCCGGATTACATCGAAGAAATATCCGGTTGTGATAGACAGGAAGCTTTGTGTGTGTCTGTGTCTGTACACACATAGTAAGTTTATGGTTCCAAGAAACAGGAGCTCATGAACAGACTGGCAGACAAGTTCCTAATTTGTATAATGTTGTGCACTTAAGTCTGTCACCTGCTTTCTCTACTCAGTAACCCATTCAACTGAAATAATTTTCTACCTCCAATTATTCTATAAATACATTGAAACCATTATGTAAGTAATGTATTCTATGTGAGAGTAAGGACACTGAGTACCTGCCAAAGGTCCATAGAGTATAAGGTGTGTTAACCTTTCTAGAATAGTCAAAAGAGCTGAAGAGTCTAAAGTATTTGTTATCAATGCCAAGAAGTGAAACGGGCCAATAACATGGAGAAGGGCTGAGTAAATGAGCCTATGGCTTGTTACCATGTTAAGGTATATAATGGTTTATGGGTTCTGTAATAGCATGTTTAAGTGTAGAAGAACTGGTGGGTTTTGTTAGATGTGGTGTAGGTGATGTTTAAATAAGAATCATTCCATTATATAGAAGTTATTTTGATAGGCAAGGACGTGCTTGTAACTTTTCAGTCCTTGTGGGCTTTATTTTAATCCAAATTTACTTGATTGTTGTTATTGTTTTGAATTTTTTTAATCTGTCCAACTGCACAATTAAAATACAGATTTCATTTTGTTTTGTGACATAATGTAAAGAAATTTCTAGAATAAAATACGTATGTAGTTTTATTCAAACTAGATCATTTCTGTTTTATAGCCAACAAATTAAATACAACTCCCTCCCCAATTATTGGCATGTTAAGATGTATAAAAATGTTTTATTATTATTCCCTGAGAAATATAGACTCACAGCTCAAAAAAGAGAAAACATCAACCTTTAATTGAAGTACAATTATTCGTTGGGAAAAATATCCCACGTAAAGAAATCACTTTCTTTTACTTGAATTCATGTGTCAAAAAAACTATAATTTTTGGCACCCCTGTTGTTAAATTTTTTTACACCCCCCTTTAGCCAACAAGACAGCACTTAATCCTCTCCTATAACACACAAGGTTGGAGAATACAGAGACAGGGATTTTTGACCATTACTCTTTGCACAAGCTGTCTAGATTATCCAGTTTGGTGTCCTCTCTTATGCACTCTCCTCTTCAGCTCACCCATAAGTTTTCAATGGGGTTGAGGTCTGGGGACTGATATGAGCTTGATGTGTCTGCTGAGCCATTTTTGGGTAGGTTTTGCCATGTGTTTTGTGATTTACGTCAAACCCACATAGAATGCTTGTTGCCAAAAAGCTCAATTTTCTGACCAAAGCACATGGTTACAGCTAAAGTCCCTGTATGCTTAGCAAACTCCAGGCATACTTTTGTAATTGTACTAGGTAAGAAAAGCCTTTTTATGAAACATGTTCCTGCCATCATATTTTGAATGAGCATAAAGTATGTTTTTATTTTTTAAATGTTACATTGGATTGGAAATGTTGTCCTTGATTCATTCATTACATTTTATATGGATTTACTTGATTTGCAAATCATTGCACATATATGTGATCATTTCTTTAATAAATAAATGACTAAGTATTAAGTATGTTTTTTTTCATATGTAACTGGGGTTCATTTAGCTTCTTTTGTTAATGGTATGAAAATCGAATGAGGTTTTAGATTATTATATTTATGCAAAAATATTCTGCCAAATTTAACACATTTTCAAACACTGCTGTATGTCTTTACAAAATTACATTTTGTTTTAATTAATTGTGTTTTTGATTGTTAATTTGGGCTTTGATGTATGGATATGTGTGTATGTGTCCTCACATTAGTGTGAAATAGAACAACTGCAAAATGTGATATCATACAGTTCCTCTTTGGCGATCCACAAATATAGTATTTAGTATAGCATAATGAAAGATGAGGAAATGAACAGTATCCCTGATGTCATTTGTAAGTTGTCTTTGGTGGGTATTACAAGAAAGAAAAAGAAAGACATTAACATGGCTGGCTTAAAGTTGAGTTTAGTTTTCAAGTCACATTTCAACTACTTTTGTTAAGTTTGGCTTTCCATTGCAATGCCGAAATAGGTTTTGATTTGATTTAAATTTATTCTATGGTTCATCAGGATGAGCATAAATGGACCTGAGGGACAAATCAATGATATAGAAATAAATAATTTATATTCCTCAAATTATTCATTGCATATGCAGGGCGTTTTCTTGCTGTCGTTGTGAATGAATTGACATCTGTCTGCAGCGCCACATCGAGGCAGTTTCGCGTTACTGCCTCTTTGTTGTTATGACGACGAGGTCGTAAATCCGCCATGTTTTCCCTGTTGTAGCGTTGCGACAGAGACGGAGAGCTCGAACGACATGAGCGAAGAAAATAATAATACGGCAGAAAGAGGGAGCGAGCAGGCGGAGCACCGTAGGATCATCACTATCCAAACCACTCTAGGAGATGAAGGTAACACACAGCGAAAAGCATCAAATAGAACACAACAGCTCGCTTTCCTTCGACCTGTGCAGTTCGGGCGTCACTAAGCCGCGGACGTTAGCGAGACGAGCTGTGAGGTACTCGCCTGCTAACTGGCTAATGCTAGCTAGCCAACTTTCAGCGCTACGTTAGCCACTTGTGCTAACTGACTCGAGTGCTGTTTGTTTTGACTGACCAACATGTTTATTTCACCGCAAGTTTCCACATATTTGGGATACATTTAAGCGATTTATAACTCACGTAGTGAAACGCTTCAGTTAGATATCTTAAAGCAGTGTGTTTCCTTCACGACCACCCAGTGACTTGTACAGCTACATGCAAACGTCATTGCTCCAGCACACCTGGTTCACCCCATCAGGAATTATTATTCTTTCATAAGGCGTGTTGTATGCAGAGAACTGCTGTGCGGGGCGGTATGTCCCTAGAACTGGGGTTTAAAACACTGCCCTACACTGTTACCTGGATGGGTAACTGTGCATTAGTGACGTCAAACTGCAAATCCCAATGCATTATCATCCACATTGTCTTTTACTGTTTCTCCCAGAGCTAGAAAAGCACGATCTGGGCAGATCGATAAAACTACATCTTATTAAATAAGGAACACGTTAGAAAGTCGAAAGATATTTTATTAAGAAGTATTAACGTTTTATTAAGTAATAATACTATCGAAACATACGAAAATATTACACTACTTTCATTTATTTTCATGCCAACGTCTTTTGAGAGCTTTTCTCAATCATCCATTCTTATTATCGTTAAGCAGTGGTATTGTAGAAAGTACGCAGTATCCCAGAACTTGATTTAAATGTTTATATTTTCTGATCTCCAACCAACTTGGGTCATTATCAAAGAAGTTAGTGATTTAAACTTTTTTACGTGTACATAGTACAAAAAAAATCTTATTTCGATGCATCCTTCACCGACTAAACAATTAACAAGCAGAAAAACATAAAACTGAAACTAAAACATATCCAACTGAGCTATGTTTTAATCCTGCTAAGCTTAGGTCTACTACGACCTTGCTGTTTGCAATGTTTTAGTTTTATGTTGTTTTAGTAATGTTCTCTTAACGTTGTAAGTTTAGCAATTCTACATCTGATAAATCTGCAAATATATTTTGTTGTGTCATTGTAATATTTGTAAATTGTTTGACATTTATACATATATTCATCCAACATATTCTGTTTTTGTTTGTGACTCTCCAGATGAAGATATTCATAAATGTGGGCGGTGTGGTGAGGAGTTTTTCACTTTGGATACGTTCATTCAGCATAAGCTTAGTCGGTGTTGCAGGCGCCCTTTACAGGATTCACAAGTATGTTTTACTTCTTTTCACTTACTATAATTCCATATAAGCAGTGTTTATTTACTTTTCATTTCTTTTCAAATTCATTTAGTTAATAAACAATCATAATAGAAGAAAAAGGGAACAAAAAATGAAGATGCTAATTTGGTAATGTTTGCATTTGTGTCAGTCAAATGGTCTCAGTGAGTGTACTGCTCCCGAGGTGAAGCTTGGTGGTGATGGACCACTTTCAGATGATGCAGAGAAATCCACGTCCGGTAGACTGCCTGCTTTTTTTGCATGTTCATTAATTGTAGCCATAAGCTGTTAAGCCATTCATTGAAGCATTGTAATGCATTAAAATGTTCCACCTTCTAAATAAATCTATTGATCTGCTTAAATAGGTACTTATGTCCATCTCTCTCTCTCTCTCTCTCTCTCTCTCTCTCTCTCTCTCTCTCTCTCTCTCTCCTCAGGTGGGGAGGAAGGTGTGGTGACTATGACCAGCAGAAAGCGATGTTGCTCGGCAAAAGACCATAGTACGTCTGAAGATGGAGAGGCTCAGGATTCAGATCCTACTAAACTTGTTGTGAAGCTCACTGCAGAGGGACGCTACATTTGTCATATATGTGAAAAAACCTTTAAAACGGTGTGTTGCCTTTACATACTGTTATTTAGAAGTATGGGCTAGAATAGGGGTCACCAAGAC
The DNA here is from genome assembly GCA_037576955.1 of Lepidarchus adonis. Classification (NCBI taxonomy): domain Eukaryota; kingdom Metazoa; phylum Chordata; class Actinopteri; order Characiformes; family Lepidarchidae; genus Lepidarchus; species Lepidarchus adonis. The sequence goes on along the minus strand of JBBIGC010061129.1, from coordinate 2,752 downwards.
TTTTTTTTCTGCCTTGGCGGTAAAAAGATAAAACAGGAAAAAGATATTCTTCATCTATATGTAAAAAATGTGTGTTGTAGTCGAGCTTTCTGGCAAATCAAATCAGACATAGTTGCGGGCTAACTTCATTCAACCCTCAGCGAGAATGTTACACGTATACCTTGGACATCGGTGGATTGGTTCAGCTTTTAATAAGCATATGTTTTGTCCTGTTTTCTCCACTTCTCAATGCAGACAAATATCTTGAGGACACACTTGTTTACTCACACAGACAGGAAGGATTTTAAGTGTGAACTGTGTGGAACTGCATTCAGAACCAAGGGCTCTCTGATTCGCCACAAACGACGGCACACAGGTACAGAGGGAGGACTAGGTTTAGAAACATCATGTCTTGGCATGATTTTATTATGCTACCCATTCTGTTGCATGAAAATAGAGATGCTGAAAGGGCCATGTCCATATAATTTTGCTCTTTATTATTATTTATACATGGTTTTTTGTGTTTTTTTTCTCTTTATCCCTCAGAATTAAAGAAACATTTTGGTGCATTGCCTATAAGATTACCATAATATAAAAATAACATCTGTTCTGATGCACTACCCTGTATTATGTCTCATTCAAAATGGGTGAAATTAAGCAGGTGTAGACAAAATAGGCAAATGCATGTAAATGTATTAATTGTCATTACTTCATAATGTGATTTCAAAACAAGCTGTTTTGCAGCCAAATGTACATATGAGGACTAATTAGGGAACTTTTCTTAACCTTTCCTTATTTATGACCTATTGGTTTCATTCTACTCCAGCTTGAATTTATCCTGGCCACATTACAGGCCCTGCATGAAAAATATGTTCTGTTGTCCATTCAGCAGAAGGTTATATAGTAGATGTGTAGATATTTTAATGAAATTTATATGCAAAACTTACATGACCTGCTTTGTAGCACTGACTTTATTTTGCTTTTCAGATGAGCGGCCTTACCGGTGCAGTCAGTGCGGTCTCTCCTTTAGAGAGTCGGGTGCGCTGACAAGACACTTGAAGTCTCTCACGCCCTGTACAGAGAAAATACGTTACAGTCAGTGCAAAGAGATCCTCGTCAGCAAAGATGGTGTTCGCACGGGTAAGAAGAATAAAGTGGTATTTTAGTATATAGTGCTCAGTTTATTTTATTTTTTAAAATATCTTTGCTATTGTAAGTAAAATGTCAACCTCACCCTGGAGCCTGTATTGCTTGGTTGGACTTAATAATGAGTGTGTTTTATTTTTTGTTGCAGAAGTTCAGCAGCCACCTGTGCTTCCTCAAAAAGAGCAACCATTGCCTGTTGTCAGTGTGTTGGAGACTGCCCAACATGGCATTCACATACAGGTGCTGGAAGACCTAGAACAAGTTCACCAGGTCCATTAAATGAAATTTCTTGTTCCATGTTGTCGGTTTAATTAAATTATTACTTTTTATTCAGGATTAATTAGTTCTTACAATGCTATTCTTTTTAAATGCATTAGTAGGGGAGCATTTAAAGCTGCTTTAAAATAATGATTCTCAGAAAAATCACACAAACTAACACAAAGACAAACATTTGGCCAAGGCCTTCATTAGATGTGCATTAAAGTAAAGGCTATTATAGATCAAATGAAATCTGTGTCGCAAAGGATAACAGACTTATCAGCATTGTAGTTTCACTGCAAATACATTTTTATTTGAGATGGGGAAATTTGACATGTAATGTGAGACAGGGTGATGTCTTCTTCTGCGCAGGTGGTGTCACAGCCTCAACCTGAAGCTGTGGTAGAGGGAGACAGTTTAATCTGCCAAGCCATCATTAATTCTGGCATTGCCTTGGAAACTGAAGCCACAGAAGCAGCAGCGCAGGCAGAGGCACAGTCACCCAAAGGGAGCTTAGAGGGTCCTGAAGCTGAGGCCAGGTTTGCAGAGATTCAGGTGACAGAGGAGTGTGTGGAGGTAGAGGAGGAAACTGTGGTGAGTGGCAAACTGATTACAGAGGCCATTTTAAATTAATTTTCAATTAACATTTTCCTGTGCCTTTTTCAAGTGTGATAATAGTGATAATACTACCGTAATTTCCAAATATAAGCCGCTACTTTTTGCAAAAGCTTTGAACCCTGCGCTTTATAATCAGATGAGGCTTTTCTGTGGAGTTTTCATGATTTTTGTTATATAGTAAGAGGGGTAGGTCTAAAACAGGGAAGGTCCCTCTGTTCTACTATATTCCACTAGCTACAATTTATTTCTGGATGTACAGAAAGTCTTAAAATGACAAAGATGGGCATTTACAAGCGTAGTACTCACAGTAAAGCGGTACTCCACAAACGTTTGGTGAACTAGCCGCGACCTGCTGCCCACATACATGCGCGTTCGTCTCTATTTCAAAATAAAAGCGTTCATCGAGGCGATATTTTCTAAGTGTAACATAGACTTACCTTTATTAAGTGCAACAGCACTACCATGGTACCACATTCAGTCATATATTATCAGTGAATTTGAAGGTAAACATGCTCATTTTAATGCTAGCAACCGATTCTCTGGACTGTCTGCTCATCGCCGTCACACTGCTGGAAATGAAACCGTGTTACTGCATCTTAGCCTGAAAGGTAGGCCGATTATATTTTTCTGGTGTGCTGTAGATTATTGTTATACAGGACATTTGTTACTTGTTTAAACAGCACAGTACATGTTTCGCACTTGTAATTACCGGTACTTGTACATATACGTAAAAAGTTATGCAAATATGTAC
>JBBIGC010061121.1:0-10000 GCA_037576955.1 Lepidarchus adonis | reverse complement strand
CATCCTGTGACGTGCTTTTGTTTTGAAGTGTGTTACCCTGGTGTGTCACGGGTCTGTGTGTGTCATGTGATCTCCCCAGGTGTTTTGTGTTTCCCTCTGTGTATTTAAGTGGCTGGTATGTAGACTATGGTTTGATGTTGATGTAGGTTTGATGTTGTTTCTTGTTACACGTAAGGTCTCTGTGTATGTGAGCATGTGTTTGTCACAATATTTTTTGTAAATAACTTTGAGGTTATTAAACCTGTTTAATTCCAACTCTCAAGTCTGCGACTACTTCAAACAACCCGTGAGATCTTACAGATCGAACCACCTCCATAGTGAAGTAGCAACTTGAGGAGGAATGGAAGGAGGAGGGTCCTACCCAGGCTCAAGACTGGTGATTAGATGGCGTCCCTCTCGGGCTGAGATCCCAGCCTGGAAAGAGCCTAAACCCTTGACGATTGGGGTGGCTAATGTCTGGCCAGGTGGGTGGCCAGAGAGCGCTGTGTCGTTGCCTAGAAGTGGTGAGTATCTGGACCCCGCTTCCAGGTGCGAAAGACAGAGGAAGTCCCTGTTCCTGCCAGAGGTACTGGACGAGCCAGAATCCGGGACTGATGCCTCCTCTGGCGGAGAGGGCGGAACAGAAGGAGGAGAAACCGTGTAAAAGCCACGGAACCAACCAGTACCGTGAGGAAATCACAGGGAGTAGCGGTTCCCCTATTGCACCTGGACGCAGCCCCTCTGTCATCATCCGAACCGGGTCCGGTAGGCGACCAGGATTCCGATCAGCCAATGGCGGTTGAGGGCCCGCCTCCTCAGCCTATGGAGGTCGACGGATCGACTCCGAGTTGGCCTATGAGGGAGGATGGCTCGCTTCCTTGGAAGAAAAGAGAAAATGAAGCCAGGGCCTCAATCGGCGAAAGGAGATTTGTGGGTCCAGTTGGTGCAGCGAGCGGCGAAGGCGTGTGCAAGCTGTGTGCAGAACCAGTGAGTTCGGTCGCGCAGAGCTCGGAGAAGCAGAAGAGCGGTAAAGTTCAGCCGAAGGCGGCTACGGCCCAGTCAACGTCACCACGGGGACTGAACTCCGTGAAGACAAAGACCACCAAGGTCAGTGAAGCAGCATTGCATTCTCAAACTGGAGAAGCTTCCAAGAGTGGACAGTACGGGCAAAAACCGATGTCGCAGCAGTCATGATTTCGTTGGGTTTATTTCCGGAGTTAAATCCTGTGTTGAATTAGAGAAGTTTTCTTTGCCATGTAGGGTATCTGTCCCTTTTGGTTCTGTTTATGCTTTGTCTTGCTTTGTGGTGTGGTGTGTATTTGGAAACTTCATGAATACATGTTTTTGTGTCTTGCTAGTTCCCTGTGTTTTGCTTTGGTTGGATGTGTCATCCTGTTCTTTGTGCTCTGTGTTAAAATGTTCATTCATGGTTGTGTGCTTTTGTTTTCTCTTAGTGTGCTAGGCCACGTTAAGTGTCTGTGTGCCTTGTTCTGTTTCTGTCTTATATGTTTGTGTTTTGAGCTGTTTTGTATTCTTAGTATGTGTTCTCGAATGGTTTGTTTCTGTATGTCCTTGTTATGTTTAGTCTTTTCCTGTTCTTTGTGTGTCTAGGGTTTGTTAGATTCAGTCAGTTTGTGTCTGAGCTTGAGTTTAGTAGAGATTTGCATACAGAGTTTTTGAGCATGGCAGCGTTTTTTGAGTCTAGAAGAGAATTTTGAGAGTTTAGAGAGTCTAGCTAGAGTTTAGAGAGTCTAGCGAAAGTATTTTGCATCGTTTGTCTGAGTGTATTTAAGTGGCTGGTATGTAGACTAGGTGTGGTTCAACGTTTCTTGTTACACGTAAGTTCTCTGTGTATGTGAGCATGTGTTTGTCACAGTATTCTTTGTAAATAGCTTTGAGGTTTTTAAACCTGTTTAATTCCAACTCTCAAGTCTGTGACTACTTCAAACAACCCATGAGATCTTACATCATTATGCAGTCATTTACAGTATGTTGCAAACATTAAATGCCTTTATGTACATCTTATTTCCCAATGGCTCCCAAACCATGTCCTGGGGAACACCCTGCACAGCACAATGTAGTTTTCCCATGCTGTAATACACCTGATTCATCCAATGTTCTAAGTATGTATTATAGCGAGAAAACTATGCAAGAGGCAAGACCACAAGTGTCAAACTCCAAGTCTGTAGGTTCAGCATCCAGCACAGGTTGGTAATCACCAAACTTTGCCAGAAACCGGCTCTACAGGACCAGAGTTTGACGCTTCTGGAAAAGGCAGATGGTATAACTGGACCAAAGTTGGGAAGTGTTGCCATAATGAACAACACCTGACTGAGATCAGGCATCCCTGTAGCAGCCAGTGCCGGACAGCGCTGACCCTGATGAGAAGCTGAGGCAGTGACAGCCCACTGGTCAATGAAACCCTCTGGGGTGAAGAAGCCACAGTCCAGAATGCTAGAAATTCTCTCAAACTCCTCGCAAACTCCATCGCCTTCATAAATGTAGCATTGGCTGGGTTGACCTGGGGGGGAGAAGAGGGCAATTAATACCAATTCACTTCGCAATGCCAAATACTAATTTGGTTTTTATAGCTGCACTATGAGAAGGCCACAGCCATTTCCTTGTAACAAAGGCTTTTGAAATGTGCCAGTTTTCAAAGCAGCTGGTCAAATAAACCATCAGGAAAAAGTTGGGGTTTGCGGATTGAAGGCTTGGGTTGGGGTGGGGGCAATTTATCACTGGGCAAGAATGCAGTGGCTTACCTAACTTAATAAGATGGAGGTGTGACAGCAGTCCACAGGGGGGGTACCAAGGTTCACATACAACAAAGGGTGTATTCCTTAGCAGCATGTACGTGTGAATGACATCAGAACTCCCCCTGTGCATGCGGAACTCCAGACATTTCAAGGTATTAGGACGATGAGTCATCGATGAGGTGAATGGGCACAACTCAGTTAGTGGATTCCAATGCCAAATTAAAAACACAGCCACAGCAAAGGTCAGATGGGTATACTCACCCAAAACAACTGGCTATTTAGGTAAAGGTTCTCTTTTCCTTACTCAAAATACTAAAGGAGATACCATGCACATGTTGTTGAATGATGATTGTGGAAGTGGATCATACCAAGTTGTTCATAATGGCCTTAAATCCACAGAGATGTGATTACAAGTCCAATTCAAAGCCATCCTAATCTGCTGGCAAATTTGATTTCAAGTGAGTCAGCCTCTGTATCAGGATTGCAGTTATGCTTGGATTAGTTGTGGCTATTGTAGTGTGTAGATATATTTTGCCAATGTTCTCTTTTTTCCCTTTCCTCTGCTGTTCAGTCACGGAAACAATGCAGATGGGCTCCATGGACTCACTCCTTTTGCCAGTGTTTCCAAAGATACAGAGTTCAGTATACTGTACACAGCACCCCAACATTTCATTACTGTGTAGAATTAGCACAATACTATCATTGCATCCAAGCAACACTGGACACTAGGTACTGCAAACCCAAAGCAAGTGCAGACTTTGAGATACCTACAAACTTTGCACATGTGTTGAATATACTTAAATTAAGCCCAAATAAAGCAAAAAAGCCCCACATGCAGATATAAGCAGTTGCTTTAATTTAACCCATATTCCGAGCAACTTTACAAGTGTGGAAATCAGTTTTGCCCAAGGTAGCATCCCAAATTGAAGTCAGCTGTGCTTTCATGTCTCATAACTTTCCCAGTTTTTTTGAATGCCTCCAGATCAGAGAAATACAGAACTATACAGGAGGATCCTTAAAAAACAGCTTAAACTTACTAAAAACCTTTCCTGTTCTTGGAAAAGCCCTGAGACACAGCAAATGCCTTTGCACTTTTCTGAAGTTGTGGTCAAGAGTGTGTCTGCTGAAGGCAAACTGAGGCTGCTGCTGAAATGTTTTCATGTAAGCTGGTAGTCATTATTTGGTCCTTCTATTGCTGATGTGCTATAGACCTTCACGACTTCTGTAGGCAGCGATGCCAGAGGTCTCCCGAGTACAGAGAGCGAGTGTGTGTTTTGACTGTGACTCACCAGCACAGTTGAAGCCCAACTCTATGCGGCATTTTTTGGAGCAGCCATCTCCGTCCAACAAATTCCCATCATCGCACTCCTCATTCCTGTGGCAAGACAGAGTGAGGGAGAGGGTGAATCAAGGGATTACCCTGCTGAAAACATCATGCACGCAAAAGGGCAGCTTGCTTAAAACAACACAGGTATGGAATAACCACTAGGCCACTCCATTGTAATTTTTGCAAAACAACAAATACTCAGTGTCCATGAAACATAATTCGGGCCAGCTCAGCTGACCACAGTGGTAATGTAAATATGTGACTGAATCATAAATGAGCTACTTATATGTAATGAGATGTCTTAGAGCAAAGCTGTCCACCTCAAGTACTGCAAGAGCAGAGTCCTCCTAAATAATTGTATCAGCAATTGACAGTTTGGTCAAGCATAATAGTATATTATCAAAAATCCCCTTCAGTTCAATGAGAAGTTGTAGTGCACAACGCAAGCATCAAAATATGGAGATTTGGACTGCATTATTAATTTCAAATAATACGTCATCCATAACAACATGATTCAGTCAGTATTGTCGCATTTTAAACTTCAAATTCCTAACTATAGCCTATATGTGATCTAAACCCTAATCCTACATTTATTGAGGTAACATAATTTTTTGCTGCCAAAGAACACACTTTAGGGTTAAGCATATGTCAATCAAACATCTCTCTTATGCTGAAATGAGACAAATGTCAGTGTAAACTCAATGTAAACCTACCCTTGAATTCGACTATCTCCACAGTAATGCTCTCCATGGGTGTATATCAGAGCAGGAGAGAATTCACTTAGCAAACCATCTGCCTCCACCTGGATCCGGTACTTGTACTTCACTCCTTTCTGTACATCACTGTAAATACATCAGTACAACAACATACACATATGAATACACACAGAAACATACAAGCACATGTCATTTCAATATCATTCATGAGAACTAGAAAACCCATTATTAACTAATTGGTGGGGTATAAATAAAAAATCTGACCTCATAATTATTTATTATATGACTTTATATATTTATATAGATATTATATTTTGGTGCAAATAAGAATTCTTAAAAAAAAACAGTAAATATAAAGTCATAAAAAATACGTAAAAACTAAATTTCCAGAACATTTGTAAAAAGCTGTAAAATGAAATGGAAACAAGAACCTGTGAATTTTTCATTAATTTGAACCTGACAAGCACAAAGAAAAGATTTCACGGACCAAATTTAGATTTTGATGCATGCAACACAAATATATCATACATCAAACCCTGTGTTAGTATTAGTTCATAAATGGTTGAATAAATTGAGTTTTGACATAAGCCAGAACACATGCATGTAACAATGCTGCAGAGGCTTTATTGAACAGCACTGTGCTTTATTAACAGAAACATGCATGAATAGTCTCATATTACAGTTGCTCCTGATAGAAATGTTTTTTTAATGGTTTCAACATACACCATAGCAGTAAAGGCATTGGAGAGGTGACTTGTGGCAAAACCACACTGATGGTACCTTAGCACAGTGCACTATTAACCCCGCATCTCACCCACCATCCACATGAATTCTTATTCAACACTAATGTTGAATAAAACATAAAAAACCCAGCAAAAACGGTGCATGGAGAATTAGCAGAGCAGAGAACAGCCTCTATTTCTCCCTGCACACATGCAAAAAGGCACACACACACATACTGCACTAATAACCCCCTGCATCTCACCCACCAATCCACTTGAATAAAACATAAACAATATGGTGAAAACATCACAAAGCCCCCTCTCTCTCCCCAACTCTGCAAGCAGCAGAATCACACACACTGCACACACTCCTTTTCATGAATCTATTCTTTGTAGGAGAAAGTACTCACAGACTAGTCAAGCAAAAGCATGCACTACCTTGGCAGCAGCATATGTTTCTCTAAAATCCAAATGTATATCTGTCAGTGATGCCTTCACAGGTTTGTGAGTCACTGATGCTGTAGACAATGATGCAGATATGGTAACAAATACTGGCTTCTGTAACTTTCACAAAATATGGTCTGGCTGGCCTTTTTTTTTATGAGGGACTCCTGAGCCTGTGGAATTTGGTCACAGCAGCTTACAGTTTTTAATGCAATTCGTTCTGAGGTGTCAAAAGTCACTCACATTCTGCAGTGATTTCCAGCCTTTCACTACAAAGACTGAGATTTCTCTGAACTCTGAATCTTTTCATAGTGTCATATACTAGAGATGGTGGAAGACCTAAATTCTTTGCATTCTTTTTCTAAGAGATATCAGTTTTGAACCAACAGTCAATTCTCGCGCAAGATGTGAATGTGTGTAAAGGTACCGTTGAACAAAGGCATACTGTCTTATGCAAAAGTTTGATGCATAGTTACTTGTTATGCCATAAATTGAACAAAAATAAAAACATTATTATGGCACTGTACAATAGTTTGGGCATGCTAAATAATCAGTACTTAACACCTCCTGTGAGCAATATCACAGCTTGCAAATGCTTTTTGGAGTTTTTATTTTACTTATTTTTTCTTATTTTCTCCCATTCTTCCTTCTTCTAGGCTTCTAGTTCTCTAATATTCTTTGGTCGTCTTGCACACACAGCTCTTTTAAGATCTACCCACAAATTTTCAATGATATTTAAATCAGGGGACTGTGATGGTCATTCCAAACCTTCAGGTTGCATCTCTTGAGGTCGTCCATGATGGATTTTGATGTATGTTTAGAATCACTGTCCTGTTGTAGAAGCCACCCTCTTTTCAGCTTCAGCTTTTTTTTTTTTTTTTTTTTTACTGCTTTCAGACTTGCTAGTATTTGAAATCAATTCTTCCCCCCACTTGTGCAATGTTTCCTGTGCATGATAAATCCACCCCCATGCTTAATGTTTGGCAAGGTGTTCTTTTCATGAAATGCTGCTCATTTTCTTCTCAAAACATGTCTTTGCTGATTGTGGCCAAATAATTATATTTTAACTTCATCATTCCATAGCACTTGTTTCAAAAATGCATCAGGCTTCTGTAGATGTTCTGCTACATACTTCCAATGTTGGATTTTATTATGGGGATGCAGGAAAGGTTTTCTTCTGCTTACTCTTCCATGAAGGACAGTGGAATGTGCACCACCACTCCTGAGTCTTACATAGCTGCTTAAGTGAACCCATGGTTATTGAGTGTCCACAAGTGTTTGCACAAGGTTTGAAGAGTCAGAGTATTTGTAAAGCTTTGAAATTGGTACCAGCTGACATTTACTAATAACAGCTGTTGCCATGCATCAGATCTAATGAGCTGATTAAGGTCTGAAACCTTGTAAAAATTAATCAGAGACTTTGGAACACTTAGGGTGCCCAAACTTTTGCACAATTACAAAATCACCCAAATCTGTTATTTATCAAAGGGTGCCTAAACTTTTGCATGAGACTGTATATTGGAATTTTAGAGCCACATATGCTGACATCAAGGCATTGACTCATGCTTGTACCTGACTGACCTGTGAGCAGTCCAGCTCTGTCTTATAACCCCATGTTTGACATCTCCACCATGCACCAGTGGTGGCGGTTCTTTCGCTTGCCCTCTGACCACAAAGTCAATGTCATTCTGGAAAATGCAATGGGGACACCCAACATAGGGTTATACATAGCCACACTTGATGTGGAGTCCATCTGGATCCTACAGTTCCTCCTTCCCCATCAACTCAATGACCTTGTGTTGACAATCTTGTGTTGACAAATGAAAGAATGATAAACTGATAGAAAGTTTTCTCACAGAGTTTGACACAAAGTGGTCAACCATGATCAACCTTTGTTTGAAAAGATTTGGTGAATTAGCCTTTATTATCCAATTGTAATACCTTCAGTTGTTTTCAATTAACCTAACTTTACTATTCTAGAAACCTTTTATTGCTGTTTTACCCCAGTCTCAACTTTTTTGGGGACAAATTGCAAATTAAAAAGTGTAATTAAAACATGCCTCTGTCCCAAGCTTTTGAAAAATTATTTATTTTTTGTGTATTGCAAGCTTTAAATTATGTATTTGTTTTTATTTTAATAATAAATTCTAATAATTTACTAAAAACAACAAAAATCTTTTCAATGTAATTAAATGTTGTTTTATTGTTTACTGCTGTTTTAGCTCAATCTAATGTATCCAATCAAATTTCTTCTGAATAAAATGGGTATGGGTGTCATTGTGTACTGTTCTGCTCTGAAGAACCTGTTCCAGGGCACCAGGCCTATATAAAGAGTCTCCTGCCTTTCCACTGCAAGGCCTTGTTTGATTTCACTTTTCCGGCCGGTAGTATGGGATTCCTGTGCAAGGCGCTCATCATCGCCTCTCTCCAGCGGCTCCAATTACTCCTCAACAAATTGCTATCATTAATTATGGATCACGTCCAGGGCCAGAGAGGGCGAGCCGGACATTTTCTCTCATGCCCCAGAGGATTCGGTGTCACTGATAAGACTGAAGCTATTTTCCCTGCATCCTGACAGATGCAGTTACGATGCAGGGGACTAGTAACCTCGAGCTGATGACTTCCTCCACTACAGTACAAACACAAGAGTCACAGCATTCATTTGTAAGGCCTCAGAGGAAGATGCAGGTGCTGAAATAAAACAAGGTCATTTGCCCGGTGGCAAAATTATTGGTTTCAGAGGCGATTATCAGCATGGAACTGGGGAAAGAACAGTTTTGTTTTTATTGTAGACCTTTTGGTGGCAGTGCAGCCCAAGCCCCCAGCTAAAAGCAGACTGCCCTGTCTTTTTCTGTTCCTCCTCCCCCACCACTCACACCCCTAGACCCAATGACAGGTCGTCCACTTTTCATTCACTAAATTTCGAGCCGTCCAATCCTTCTAACAGAGAGAGTGAGAGAAAGAGAGCAAGGGAGAGAGACAGAGAATGGAGAGAACAAGAGAGACAAAGAGAGAAAGAGAGAGAGAGACAGGGTGGTGCTGGTGGTGTGGGTGATAGTGGTGGAGGTCATAAAGTAGTTCCAAACAGCCTTGGGTTTACTATGTGCTAGTAAAATGGTCACATTCTGTTGTATTCCAGAAGCCTCTCTTACTCTCTTACACCATCTCTCTCTCCCGTCAATCTCATACTCGCTCTCTCCTCCCCCTGTATGCATAACTCTGTTCCCTTTGGTTTTTCCATCCTTTTGCATTTTTTTGGATGGTGGAAGGAACTTTCTCTGGAGATGAAACAGACTTTGCTCTGCACCATAAATACCTAAATATTTTGACCTATTGCAGGAACCAGTGCCTTGTTGATTTTGTACTCAAACAAGCAGCTGAATATGAAAACTGGGGATTGCTGGGAGATTCATTAATTAGCTTGTTAAGTGACATTAATAAATAACAATATAACAGCTGTTACTCATGTTCTACCATTATACAAATGATCTTGTTTTCTGTTCCAGGGCAAAAACATTTTATGATTATGGATAAATGGATAGATTGCTGGTTTCCGTGATGCCCATATCCAGCAAAAATGGTTACTTAGGCTTTGTCCACACAGGCATATGAGTCTAGTGCTTTTCTGACATTTGTGGCACCAGGTAAATGCAGGTCAAACACCGATGGTATAATTGCCCACTGAATAGAATCAGAGTCCACACAGGTTTTAAGGATTTGTGTTCATTCGGTTCATTAACCTTTTATGTGGTGTAAAAAAACATATGGGATGCAGCTTTTTATTGCCATCAATTTCTCATGGCATTAATCTAACGTTCTGTAGGAGGAAAAATGTCCCATGGTTCTTCACATGCTGAGGAGTCAGACAGTGAACCATGCAGGGGGCAAAGATTTCTCTGCCTACATCACCATATCGGCAACATTAGAACATCAAAGTTAAGCTCTAATAGCACCTGTGAGACTTAACTGGTTGCCAGACGTATTCGCAGACTCGAGAAGTGAAATCAACTTGGTTTAATAACCATAAAAACATTTACCAAGAAATACTGAACATGA
>JBBIGC010061102.1:0-11027 GCA_037576955.1 Lepidarchus adonis | reverse complement strand
CTCTCTCTCTCTCTCTCTCTCTCTCTCTCTCTCTCTCTCTCTCTCTCTCTCTCTCTCTCTCTCTCACACACACTCTCGCTCTTGCTCTCTCCCTCTCTCTCTCTCCACTTTTTTCTCTTTCTCTGAAACCCAGGTTTTTATTTAATTACCCTGAAATGGGTAGAATGTTTGACTTCTCTGTTTTTCTTCCTCGTTCGCTCACCGTGTCCACGGCATCGGCCCAAGCAAACGACAGACTGAGCAGCAGAAGTGAAACGACCTGAGGCCACGGAGTCTAGAAGCTGGAGAAGCTTCTCTCCTGTGTGCTGGCACCACCATGAAGAAGGTTTTGGAACCAGTGAGACAGCTGAACATAAACCAGCCTCACGGTGGAGGTGGAGGTGTGAGGAGCCCGTCGCCCGAGGAGAAAAAGAACATTCTGGTCTGAGACCAAACAAAGATCTTCTTTCAATTCAGCATTTTAGAATGTATTTATTTATTTATTTATTTATTTATTTATTTGTTAATCACATCATACCACCAACAGTGGGAGGGGGAGTAGGTGAAGCTCCTCCCACATGTTCTCCAACTGCAATGGGCAACTCAACACGCTTGGAGGAGAACACTAACTGCTGATGCAAGGAGGGAGAAGACCAGCCTATCTATCCATCCATCCATCCATCCATCCATCCATCCATCCATCCATCCATCCATTCATCCATCCATCCATCCATCCACCCAGAGAGAGAGAGAGAGAGTGAGAACAACCAGGTCTGGAGGTTATTCCCAACTCCATCCTTGACTGTAGGCAAAACACACTTGTTTGTACTCCTCACCCCTTCAGCCTTTGCTGGCAGCTCTCATACGTCTATTTTCAAAAGACAACTTCCGGATATGACACTGAGCACGTGCACCCAGCTTCTTTGGTTGCCATGGTGATGCCTGTTCTAAGTGGAACCTGTTCTGTTAAACTGCTGTATGGTCTTGGTCACTGTGCTGCAGCTCACTTCTTATCTTATCTTCTTATTCTTCTTTTAACATCTTTATGTAGAGCAACAATTCTTATATTCAGCTCCTCAGAGAGTTCTTTACCATGAGGAGCCATGTTGAACTTCCAGTGACCAGTATGAGAGAGTGTGAGAGCGATAACACCAAATTTAACACACCTGCTCCCCATTCACACCTGAGACCTTGTAACACTAACAAGACACCACTGTTGTCCATTTGTATTTATTTGTATATATTTTTACATTATTTATTTATTTAATCTTATTTTGTAATGCTTAAACATTCATTTTAGACTATTTAAATTATTAAATTAACACTTGGTGTCACTGGATCAATACAATACCAGGCTGCAACTGTTGTACTTCAATGTTCAACATCATTTATATCCAAATATGATGGATATTCAGCGGAATATTTGGCTTATTATTTAACTTTAGCCACATAAAACGACCTAATATTCTGCAATAAAAAAAAAATCTTATGTCCCACTTATTATGGTCTGTAATATGTATGTAGGTACACATACTTAATAATCAATAATCGTTTCATCACCAAAACCATAATTAAATTACATTATTGTGTAAGTACACACTCAGTGGTATAAACGGGTTCAGTAAGGTTATGTTAACGCACGTATGTGGTTTACGTTGTGATTGTCGCGCTAATATCAGAGCAGACGTTTCCTCATCACAGCCGAGGTCCCGGGGGATTTCGGGGGCTTTCAGACCCTCTGTTTATTTACCTCTGGTGGGTATGAGCTGTTCCCCCGCCCTGCACAGTACACAGGCCTCAATCAAGCCCCTCAGCCCGTTGGCCAATAAGCTTCGCCCACTCGGTTCCACTGGAGCCAAAATCAGCAGCCTCCCAACGCGCCCAGCCGTGCCCACTCGGGCCGGTGCCCGCTTCATTGTGCCAGGGACTTTTAACAAGTTTGGGAGCGTTCTCCAAGAGCAACCATGAAGCTGAACCTCGGTTCATCACTCATCTGCAGGTGCGAGAGAATCCGCGACCACACCTGACTTCACACTGCAGATATCACACACTATACTAACTGTACCTTCTACCTAAGTATGGTTTTCTACTCCCCTGTACTTTACTCGCTAATTACTCTATTCGTACCCTTTACCCCTCTGATTACCCACTTCCCACGTCGCTTTGTCATCCCTCACTGTTCCTGCCACCAGCTCAGCTCTGATTGGCTGTGAAACACTCCTTATAACTTCAGGGGGGTGTAGACATGCTTGGTGACATCACCAGGAGCGAAGAGCGGAGTGCGGAGAACGGTTATTGCTTTCGGTTCTGGAGAAACAGTAACAGTAGGGATGAGAATGTTCTCGCACTGCTACTATACTCTGCAGATGAAGAAAGTTCTATTTACAACTGTATTGTATCTGTACACATTTAAACTCTAAACACATTTTAGACATACGTATAAACGCGTACGTACACAATCCCATCATCCTCACCTTAATATTTGTTAAGAGACACATACACAGCATCAGATTTTATGTGATGATTTAAATCCGTGTTTGGCTTTGTCCCAGGCCCTGGTCTTCTGTTCCACTCGTGTGTTCCTGTTCCTGTCATGTGACTTGTGTTAAGTCCCTGCTTTATGTTCAGTGTGTCCGTTGCTCAATTAACCTCGTCAAACATACAAACGTACAAACCAATTCGTCCTCTTCTCTCAGGCTAGACGTCCTCAGTGTCCCACCTGCGTCCTTCACGAACATCTCCAGCAGTGAGGACCTTCACTTCTTCATGCAGATTTGTCTTTTCACGGGCGGAGTCAGACGGACCCACAGACATGGGCTCCAGCTGATATCAGATCTGCAGTTCCATGTGCTCCGCAGGTCTAATCTCGCTTTACTACTTCGTACAAAAAGTCATAAAAACAATGCGCTCAAATTATAAGGAGTCTTGCATCTGATTAAGCCCCCGTCCCGTGGCCGTGCCCGGGCAATGCCCCCGTATCGTTACATCAGCTCATAATGTGCAATTACCCGGAGGGAGGAACCGGTTTGGTCTGGGCCGGCGGACGAAGCGGAACGAGGCGGCGTACGCGGCAGTTTGGATGATGTTTTTTTTGATTGATTTATTTATTTGTTTATTATTCATATGGGACGGGGGTTCTGCCCAGTTTAGCCACGAACTCGGGCATCATCCATCACACCGCACCACCAAGAGAAGCTCCACCCACATCTCACACTGCTACTAATGCAACGCCATTGGACCGAGGACCGGGAGGCTGCGGGAGGGGGGAGGGGGAGGACCACCCGACCCAACCAGTGAGAGAGAATGAAAGAGAGTGAGTGAGAAAGAGAGAGAGGCCATGGATGGCTGGGACACCACCAGGGTTGGAGAACCATGTTCCGCTGTCGTTTAGCGGACGTCTGGGTTTAGTCTTCGCTCTTCAACAGAACCGACTCGAAGCATCTGCGTCAGATGGAGCGTGGAGGCAGACGGGTGGGAGAGGCTGGTGGAGGAGGTGGGTGGGGGAGGCTGGTGGAGGAGGGGGGTGGGGGAGGCGGGGTTTGAGCTGCCTCATTAGCTGTCAGTGAGATAAGCGCGTTCGCTGACATGAGCATTAGAGTGTAATTACGTGTGTTAGCCACGCAGGCCAGACCCAGGCCTCTGGCACTCGACCCAGCCTCATATCAGATGAGGGACACACACACACACACACACACACACACACACACACACACACTGGTATTAGTATCTTTTTAGCTGAACCATGAACCATGTGTTATTATTGGAGCTGAGCAACTCTAACCCAAACTCTAAATGACGTAAAACACAGTGAGCACACACACACACACACACACACACTTAAAGGGGAATTCCTTTACAGTGGTGGTGCCTGGAACCAGACGTCACGTCTACAACACCAACTTTATCCCCTCTCCGAACCCTCAAGTGAAGTTCTTCTATGGAATGTTGGCAGTGGTTCCTAGTGGTTAGAACCTTGCCTTTGTGAGGTCGCAGGTCCAAGTCCCAGCCCATGTTACCTCTTTTCCACTGCACTGGTGCTGGTGCTGGTTCCAGTTCTCAGTCGGATCCAAAGTTGGGAACCAATGCAAACCATCTTGCTTTTCCACTGCACTGGTGCCCGGATCAGAGCTACGTCATAAACCACGCCCACTTCACCTCACCTCACTTCACAAGCCAACAATGGCGGAACAGGCGATTCTCCAGCACTGAGATCAGATCTTCATGTTCAAAATCAACTTTTCTGCATCTTTTAGACGTTGAAAGAAATTGCCAACGACAAAGACGACAGGTGAGATTTGCAATCACTTCTGGCGTATTTGTCATTTTCCGCTTTTCTAGTCATGGACTAGCGTTAGCTCAAATGCCCGCCCCCACCAGATGACATCACAGGTTCCCGGCCCCAGAACCAGGAAAAAGGGCTGGTTCCAAGCCAAAATTGCGGAACCAGCATCAACTTTTTTGCAGTGGAAAAGCACGGCATCAGTTCCAAAATCGCGAAAACTGGTCCAGAACAGCACTGGCACCAGTGCAGTGGAAAAGCACCATGAGGAACCCTTTTCCACCATGAATGAGTTCAGATTTGGGGCCAAAAACTTCTCCAGACTCTGGTAGGACAATGTCTCAGGCATCAGGCAGCTTTATCATCACCATTTCATGGAAGAACTTTCTTAGAGGGAGCTTTTAGAGGAACCGTACTTCTGGTTCCATTCGCCACCACTGTCCACAGTCACTGTCAGAGTGTGTTTCACTAGAACGGAGACATGAAGGGAACTGGACAAAAAATAACACGAGAAACCAAGAAGACGAGGATGACCGGCGCAGATTTAAGGGACGTGGAGGCCGACATGGCAGGGTTTCACAGCTCATTGGCTTTCAGAGCTGCAGCTCTGTCGCGTAATTAGTACCACATGTGTCTGATGGTGCCCTCTCATATAAAAACGGGACGTTTCAGACACTTTTCAGGGGGAGTGCGGGGGAATTATGGGGCTGCTTGGTCAGTAGGAGCTCTCGGGGCGAACGAGGCGGCACTGAGATGGGACATGACAGGGTGGAGGAGAGGCTTTGGTTGAGGTAAGACAGAGAGCAGCTCAGAGATGACTGTATCAAAAACAGAGGCACCTAATTACCCCCCAGTGGCCCGTAAGACTGCGGAGAACATACACGAGTATCAGAAGACGACATTATAAGCATGTCACAGGCACTACAGGACAGCCTGGTCTTTGTTCTGTATGTGTAATGCTGGAAAATTGACTTAACGGTAAAACGCCAGAATATTTATCATTGGTGAGAAGGTGTTGCCGAATTGTCAGCACTGTGGTTGGTGCTGTGGCCTCAGTACGTCGGTCCTGGGTTCGATCCCCAGACTAGGTGTGTGGAGTTCTCCTGCATTCTTGTGGGTTTCCCTCGAGTTCTCCGGTTTCTTTCTACAGTCGAAAGGCTTGCGGTTTAGGTTGACTGGCTGCTCTACATCACCCAAAGGTGTGTGAATGGTTGTCTGGCCTCCTGTCCAGGGTGAACCCAAAGTCGGCTCCATGAGACGAAATGGATGGTTTTTTTTAAGTTCTCAGAATGCTTACGGAAAACAAAGGAGATCATGCAGATCCACAATTCAGTCCTTGTGATCTGAGGGTCGTAGGTTCTCAGAAACCACTGAGGAACCTGCACTGCTTCCCAAGTTAGTCCGACAGTACAAGTTCCCCACTCGCCTCACAGGGTCAACTCGCCATGTGAACGTAGAGACACCAAAGTCTTATCCTGTTGTTATCCTTAACATGTGGAGCTACAGTCACGCCAAGTTTAGAGTGAATTGAACTTCAGTGTAGGACATCGTCCACCAAACATCGGTGGAAAAAAGCATTGGAAGCTGTGTATCCACAGAACTATCGGTCAATGGCTCTACACATAAAACCTCCTGCACCGTTGTTGCTGTTGCTCTTATCTCTAGCATCTTGGGAGAAGTCATGTGACCAGAACCGCTTACTTCCAGTGGCTCGTCTAAAGGAGACAGGTTCTGGTTTAAGAGTAGGGTGGAAAAGTGCCTCTGTATACCGGTACCCCTCCTTTGCCTAGTTAGAAGTGCAGGATAAGGCTAATTTGAGACAAACTGTGCTTTCTGGGGAAGGTACATTTGAAAAGATTGTCCTGCTGTTCTTCCTGTTTCTGCATACAACGTCCATGAAAACATTTGGTTCAGCTCCAGGTATCTCTCACTCTAGCCGCCAAGGGTACATCCTCTGTACCGACCCCCCTGGACACATGCGGGGGGCTGTGGTTGTTGGCGGAAGGTGCCGGAGCAGCAGCAGCGGGAGTCTCAGCGTGAGCGCCGGGACAGGAGCCGCCGAGCCGGAGGGTTGATGACGCCCTCCCCCCAACTTTCTCCCCACAGTCCGCCTTTCACCTCGGCCTCTCTCCACAAAGAGCAACTTATCCCACCTTCCTCCCTCCTCCTGCTCCTCCTCCTCAGCCAAGACCACAGCTTAATAAAAACCTGACTCTCTGAAATCCACGGCCGGGGAGCGGGACCTGGGACGGGGGCTGCGGTTCGTACATGTGTAAGGCTGACTTTGCGTTTGTCTTCACTCATCCAGTCATTACTGACTAGTTGTCTCCCTAAGGTCCGGCAGGGCTCCAGAATTCTCCCCACCACCAGAGGTGGACAAAGTACCTAACGTCAGTCCTTCAGTGAAAGTTCAGAAACTACTAGTCAAATGTTACTCTAATACAAGTGAAAGTCATTCCGTCAAATTTGACTGAAGTGAAAATACTGAAGTACTTGGTAAGTATTAAAAGAACAAAACTAAAAGATTTATTGCAGGAGTGCCCACACTTTTTTGCCAACTACTTTTAAAATGACCAAGTCAAAAGGATATACCATCAATAAAAATGCTATAAAAATGATATATAATTTTTTGGGCCCGATGATGCCTTAAACTCTTACACTGAATGGACTTGCATAGTCTGGACATACTTCCTTACCTTCTCTTTCTCTTTCTCTTTCTCTTTCTCTTTCTCTTTCTCTTTCTCTTTCTCTTTCTTAGCGTTTTGGTGAGTAGTCAGTGTTGTACTTTGTAATGAACAGTCCGATTTTGGTTTCATACTTGGTCCAGTTGCCTCACTCGTTTTTAGACCCTTTCTTTGGAGAAATAAACTGGAAGCTGCTAACTGTGATTTGTTCATTGAAGTTCTGAAGTAGCTTGTGCGATTGACCGAACATGTGCGGTGACACTTGTTACAGGTCTCTGATTGGCTGTACTACATGCCAATCAATGCCAAACGCCACAGTGGGAATGGATGATTGGCTAACACCTTTTTTAATGATCTGTGATCTAACCCACACTTCCTGTACTGTAGTGTATTCGGTGGCTCGTGGTTCACTAGTCTTTTACGTTGTTTGGTCTCATGTGTGCGGTACAGTTTATTCTGCAATCAACTCATTCTCTGAAGTAACAAGTAACAAGAATCTTGACAGAAATGTAATTAAATAAAAAGTACTGTTTTGTCTTTCAAACGTAGTGACGTGAATGTTAAAATTTCCAAATAAACAGACTACTCAAGTGAAGTAGATACTCAAAAACTGTACTTAAGTAAATGTACCTTGTTACTGTCCACCTCTGGTCATCATACGCATTCATTCACAACTTGAAAATCTCCGAGCAATAGAATGGGCCCTGGAGTGGAAGGCCGATGGAGCTCCTTTGCATGAATGGCTGTGATCCAGAGCATCCTCCAGAACATGCTCTCGAGCTGCTCTAGCCTCATGGGAACTCTTACTGTGGCAACAGGCAGACATTCCTGGACTGACAATGGGGAATCTTAATTGGGAATTCTGAGTATCTCAGCACGAGCCATAGTCCTGGTCCTTCGTGGAACGTTGGCTGGAAGTTCTGGCTGGGGGCTTCATCTGGGAGATATAACAGGGATGGGGAAAGTGCGATAGAAGTGAACATTTGCAGGGCATTAGAACGGGCAACTGGGGTGGAGAGGTGGTTAGGTCCTGGACCAGGTGTCTTTCTGTTTCTCAGTGTTTCCATGGGTTTCATCCGGGTAGTTTAGATTGACTGACTACTCTACATTACCCATCAGCCCTGTGATTGGTCAGACCTCCTGTCCAGGGTGAACCCTGCCTTTGGCCCATAGTTGACTGGAATCGGCGTCAGCTTCCCCACGACTCAACGTGGATCAGTGGTTTGGAAAATGAAAGGATGGAAGGAGCAGGCGCTTCAGCTATGGTCCTCTTTTCATTTCCACCACCACCTTTATTGCAACAAACGTATCTTGAACTCCACACTGAGGCAGGCGGAGGTCATTAAGGCAATGCTTCCAAGCAGGGCCGTATCCTGTTCCATCTCGGGGGATCGGACTGGCGAGAGAACATGCTAATTTGAGGAGGCACGCTCGCAGACTGACTGTTTGGGGAACCGTTTCATCGTGTATTAATTAGCAAAAACCCAACTGGCAGCAGTTGTGGAGATGTTGTGACATGTTGCCAAAATACAGTGTCATGGTGCCGGGATCTTTCAGGCCTGACTGATGAGCCGGTGCTTGGCAAGATGCTATTGGGGAGTCGTCTGCTTTCCACTTGGTTTTGTAAGTGGTCAGGGAAATGACTGGACTCTCAAGAGAAGTGGTCATTGTTTCGGTGTGAGCTGCAAGAACTGAGCAGACAAAACCAAGTTTTGGGAAAGGTTTCCCACCTATTGTAGTCGTCTCCATTTGTCCTGTGGGCTGACTTCGGTTGGCAGTCATCGGAGAGGCACACACACATACGGCACCCGCCATAATTATTTGCAGCCCTGGTGAAGATGTCGTAAAAAAGCCTAAATTTAATTTTCATAGTAGGAGCGTAATCTCACAGTAAAAAGTTTAGAAAATTCAGACATTAAAATGAACACTCAAGTGAAATTTTAAAAGTGTCCATAAATTATAAATAATTATTTTTAATAAAATCACATGTGCCACAATTATTGGCACTACTAACAATTCCTATAAAATAAATGTAATCGAGGCATTTATGTAATTCCTTGGAATTGAAATGGCCCAAATCAGTAAAACCATGTACAGGTCGACACTGGACCCATTTTGGCCTAAATCAGTAAAACCATGTATAGGCAAACACTGGGCCCATTATGGCCCAAATCAGTTTAACCGTGTTTGGGTCGACACCAGGCCGATTATGATTGTGTTGGCCCGATGCAGTCCAGAAGATCCCTGGCTGCATAACCGAGCAGAAACCTTCCAGCTGGCTCCCATTGGGCCACCCCCTGTTCCAAAATACAACTCACCTACTGCCATATCTGAAGGAACAAAAATTATTGTGTGATTATTGAGTGATGTGCTCTGTTGGTCCCTTGGCTTTGAACAGAACTGTCAATTTTATTCCAGTTGTTCTATTACTACATTTCCCAGCATGCATTGCTCTAGTTCATCACCCAGCCATTGGGAATTCTCATGGTGCTCAACCAGTCCTGACTGTAGGACCAGGGCACTGAGCTAATGGCTAACAAGGAAGCATCAAACAAGGAAGCAAGGAATGGACCATTTTTCTTCTTCCAGATGGAGAGAAGGAGCCAACATCAGGTGAAGTGCCTCAGTAGCTCATTCTCCTGATTTTTGTGGTTAGAGTTAGTTCCCTCTCAAACGTAGAGATGATTCCCAATTGTAAGAGCACTTATGTGAAAACAAAATCAAACATTTACTCAAAGCATTGGTTCCTCGCAATGTCATGGTGCATCATCACTGTGGAGAGTTGGACGGCAGCTGTAGTAGTTGCATTGTTGACTTTGGCCAGAGTTTAATCCCATGACCAATGATGTGGATCTGATTAGCTGTACGTTGGAACCAGGCCTTGCTTCTCAAATGGCAACTTTACAAGAGAAAAAATGTAGAAAGACATATTTTGGGCTGATTTCTATTGGTCTATCTATTGTATTGCTGAAGTTTTAGTGGCCCAAGGCTTTCAGATTCCGTATAAAGGTTTTTTTTTAAAAAAAATGACAATAAACTCGAGTCCTTTTGGCGATGTACTCAAACGCACTTCACTTCAGGGTGGATATACGGTGGAGTCGCAGTCGGTTAATCTCCCCCTCCCCACTGTTATTCTTGAGCTGGCACTGTGTGATTTAGGCCTGTGCTCGGGCCGCAGGGCTGCCGTAAGTCACGGGCCGAGGACAGGCCGAATGTGGGTGACGTGCCAGTGCACTTTATGAACAGCATTATAAACTTCCTCCTGCACCCGTGGACTTTTCCCTCTGTTACTCGCAGACCAGGATATAACGTAATGTGTGCGATGTATCAAATCATGTCGACAGGCGTGTGCCGGCGAAGTGACGTCTAAACCAACCGTGCCAGGGACCCTCATACTCCGCTGGCGAGGTGGGCAGCTTGGCATGTTGTTTTATTGTCAGGAGGAGAACAAACGATGTGATTTTCCACTTTTATGACCTCATACGTACACTCTGACCTGGCGTCTGCGCTTTTCATCACCATCATCACGCATGTTGTTTTTAATAGCATCTAATGCTTTACTTTTATTCTGTTTCACTATTAATACTGCAGACAACTGGTCTCACAAACAGATCTGTTCATTTACATGTAATAATCAGTGCAATTTATGACCCCAGTTCCAAAAAAGTTGGGACACTGTGTAAACGTGTGGATTAAACGATGTTGATGAATTTCAGTCTCAAAAAAGTTGGGACGGACCTGCAAAGAAGTGAATAAGTTGGAGGAAACCTGGGAACAGGTCAGTCACATGAGTATGAAGAGCATCTTAGAGACGCTGCATTAAAAACAGGTATGATTCTGTCATGGAGACGCTGCATTAAAAACAGGTCTGATTCTGTCATGGAGACGCTGCATTAGAAACAGGTCTGATTCTGTCATGGAGACGCTGCAGTAGAAAGAGGTCTGATTCTGTCATGGAGACGCTGCATTAGAAACAGGTCTGATTCTGTCATGGAGACGCTGCAGTAGAAACAGGTCTGATTCTGTCATGGAGACGCTGCATTAAAAACAGGTCTGATTCTGTCATGGAGACGCTGCATTAAAAA
>JBBIGC010061052.1:0-11028 GCA_037576955.1 Lepidarchus adonis | reverse complement strand
TAATATAATATAATATAATATAATATAATATAATATAATTTCCCATATTAATATTTGCATTGAGACTTGGCTTTAATAGACCATGACAAATTTCAAATTTAAGCCTAAGCAAATGTGGTTCTATATATCAAAAATATTTTTTGACCTAAAGAACCATATACCACAGATTTTCTATCAAAGAGAACCATTTAACCAGTGTAAATGTATTTTAGACACTGAGGGCAGAGAGGTACATGCAGGTTGTTGGTGGGGAAAGACCTGAATAAAACTAAATCAGCACACTGTCATGACGTCTTAAAGGGGAATTCCACAGATTTTTCAGAATTTCTGAATAATTAAGTTTGAAAAAATCCAAGAAAAATATTTTCAGATAAGACATTTCATCCTTATCATTACATACACAGACTACAGACATCATAACTCCTGGTTCCATTCACCACCACAAAGAAATCTAACCACAACACACCCTTCACTAACTCAGTAAAGAATTAGAAATTTGATGGACTTCCCCTTTAATGTGCAAGCAATTTTGAAATGCTTCAGTTTAGAATTTTCCAAGAATTCTAATTTACTAAAAATGTCCTTAGTTTGGAAAACCCAAGGGTGTATTTACATGTTCATTTATTTATTTTTATCAATAACGTGCCACAGACAGTGCACAAAGAGAAACATGAGTCCTATTAGAAAATCAGACCAACAAACTGTGAATTACCAGTTGCATTATGAGAAAATTTGTTCAAAGCTAGAAGAGAAATTTAAACATTTAAACAAAAAGGGCTTTTGTAACATGACCATATTCTTAATAGATTGAAAAGGAAAGCAAAAAATACATACATATGCTCTATGATGGACATGAACTGGAAAATGTAGTACACTGCTACATATAGGCACTATCAGAAGGTGTTCAAACGTGAGCAAAAAAAAAAAAAGATAACCTCCACATCACAAATCACAGAAAATTCGGTTCTGTGTATTGCCACTACAGTTTAAAACACATTTATAAAAACCTATACAGGACATATGATCGCATTTTAATAACAGACTGGATTACAAGTGCTATGGACTTCAGCCACACATGAATCTGAGGTAAATAAGCTTCTTCTTCTGGAAAACTCTCTTCCTGTAGCCAGAGGGACGTCCTGCTTCTTCAGCTTCCTTCACAGCCTTTAGATAATGTTGGGTCATATGTAAAGAACACCACCTCTGATTTTAAACATAATTTAACACATCCTCTACAGAAGATTTTTCTTTCTTTTTCTTTTTTTGTGTTATATTCAGTTTATTATAAAAAGATATATAAAATATGACATTTGCACAGATTACATTTTCCCCCAAATATGTTAAAGTCAGCAGAAACTGTGCAGTAAATTGTATATATTCTCTGTAGAGGATGTGGATTTATTTTCACCTAGAAAAGCAAGAAAAATGTAACAGGACCCGGGGCGCACAAACTTTTGCATAAAACTGTAAAGCAGGTATGAAAATAGAATTGTCTGTGTTGAAGGGAGATAACAAAAATGAAAGAAAACCTAAATAGCCACAGCTCAGCTTAAGCAGGTTATAAATATTGAAATGTGTCAATGGCAGTGCCCCCACAGATGAAATAGAACAAAAATTGTTGAGCTTCCAAAGAATGTGGCAGTGATGCAGTGGGTGAATCGCACCCCCAACGGCTTATTTTATTACCATTTCCCCATTTCTTCCTAACGGTGTCAATAATTAGAAGCTGAGTCTAAGCATAAAAAACACTGATTTAAAGTTTGGTGTTTCTAGTTCAAATGTTCAAGAGAAGACAAGGATTCAATTATTATAACTGTAAAGCTGCACACTGCAATATATCACATGCTAATTTTCTATCTATTCTATAATTAGCATAAAAATACTGGATTATGACTGGGTACCCCTGGTCTAAGGTTTCAACAAATCATAAATTCAATATGTGGAAAAAATCTGGTAAAATAAAAATAAAATATCAATAAAAATGTTAAATAATATTATAATATTAATAATATTAAACCCATCTGCCTAATATTGAGTATGTCCTATTAGGGTAGAATTGTGAGGACAGTGGGGACATTACCTAGTGATTGCTGAACTGTCCCCAACAATAATTTTGATCAAACAAAAGCATAATGTATCTAAACATAACATATGTAGGTCAAAATAAAGGTGGGTATAAGGGGCTATTTTACTAAATTAAAACTAAAAACTAAACTAAACTAAAAATTGCTTCCTAAAAGCACAGTATTAGTGTTTGTTATAATTTGTTTTTGATATTTTTTTAGATTATGAGTAGCTAATGTCAGGTCGGTTCAAATATGTTTTAAAGATTCTCTGTTGAATAGTTATTAATTGTTGGCTATGCTGACCATCACACCCGGTAACTTCTTTCAGTTCTCCCCTATGTTATTTATATTTTGAAGTATGAAAGGTATGTTATGGCTGAAATTAAGTATAAAAATTGGTGCCTAATGATCCACCATACCTACTTTGATCAGAAGGTGCAGGTACCTTTGCTGGTGCCTCATGTTGTAGGTCACAGCAGAGGGCAGAGCTTCCTATTATAAAGCCCAGCAGTTATGGAATAATCTACCAAATACTGTTCGGGGCTCAAAAGTCCAGGCTGAAAACACACTTGTTTAGTCAAGCTTTCAGTTAGTTCTAGATAAGGCGTAGATCCAGATGGTTCTGGTAAACTTTTTTGGATGTTGTTGCCCCCGGTCTAATGCATTCACATTGGTTTGTTGATGGCCGAGTAGTTGGCTGTCTTATGTACCAGGATGTCCTCATGTCTGTGCTACCTCCTGGCTCTCCCCTTTAGCTGTGCTGTCATAGAGAGTCATGCCGGAGCTCCTGCACTCAGACCACAATGTACATTGTTCCTAAACACTAGCAAAACTGCCTACATAGACAAAACTATGCTCCACCTAACTGATCGTAACTCTATGAGGCCCAACTGAACACATGGAACTGCCGATGTCTCTTTAAACTGAAATTATTATTACTTTTTTAATTAATTTATTTATTGTTTACTTGTTATTACTATTGACAAGAGGAGGAAGGGTTCCCCTTCTAAACCTTGCTTTTTCCCAAGGTTTCTTCCTACAGTATAGGGAGAACTATACAAATAAATTGACTTGACCTGATTAAAGTTAAGAAATCTTTATTAAACTGCCTCTTTGTCAGTCAGTAGTTACCTTGAACATTACAGAATTTATTAATTAACATATTCTTTTTTCAGAACGGATTTAAAAATAGTTTTTGAAAATAGTTTTGCTATTATTTATGTACAATAGTTAAGGTGTTTATATGTGTTTTTAGATTTGATATGTGAGGGCTTGGGGGTTGGGGTTCCCCACCAATTTCCAAACCAATTTTCAAAACCTACACCCTCGGTAGATCTCCCTCATTCCAGCTGACTCTTTCTCCTACAGGAGCACCTTGTACTTTGGTTCAGATCACATTCCCCATATGAATCAATGACTCTGTTGTTACTCGATGAAGGACGTTTGGTAACTACTGCACACCTGAAACACTCCAAAAGCCCTGCTGTTCTGGACACGCTCCGTCACAATAAGGCCTATGTCAAAGTGGCTCACGCTACTTCTTCCAGCACATTAGCTTCAAAAACTGACTTTTCATTTGCTGCCTAATCCCATCCTCCTGACAGGTAGAAATATAAAGAAATAGCTAAATACATTGTATAAATAGTTAATGTTATTCATTTCACCAGGCAGTGGTTATAATGTTATGGCTGATTGGTGTATCAGGCCGAAGCCAAAATTGAACTGATCAGCCCACAGATCAATCTGAGAATTTGACCAGTTCACATTCACAGCTATAATGTTCACACAACTAGTCAGCGAACCACAAACCGGATCCCGCACATCTACCCCTTCGAAAATGGAAATTAAAGGAAAATGGTTTAATTAATGCTTGAGTGGGATATATCGTATAACCATAGATATTAAGTGCATGTTTATTGGACTAAATGAGACAAAATACTGAAAACAATTATTTGCTCAAGTGTCCAAAGTGGAAAAATCCAGATTTTCACGGGTAAGATGTAAAATGATCTGAAGTGAAATATTTAGAGGAATGTAACAGGACTGTTCACAATGGTGGTGAATGGAACCAGACATACTTGTCAAAAGCTCCCTCGCAGAAAGTTACAAAATGAAAATGCCTCATTCCCTAACACCTAAGACCTCGACTTTTGATAAACCTTCAGCATAAAATACATATATATACAGCGCTCTCCATAATGTTTGGGACAAAATTTTCTTTGATTTACTATTCTGCTCCTCAATGTCAAATTTTAAATCAAACAATTCAGATGCACATTCCAGATATGTGTACACTATATAAAAATTATATTTTCATGCCAGCCCCTCTAAAAATTTTTTAATGTTTGAGACAACAGGTGTTTGTGATTAATTGTGATTTATTGCTGTGTAGGGATAAGATACCTTATAAGACAGCTTGCTTCTACCAGTAGGAGCCTGTAGAATTAATTTACATAAATGATTTCAATGATATTTTCAATTCAATTAATTCTAAATACAATAATTAATAAATTCTATAATGTTAAAGGTAACTAATTACCGACACGGACGCAATTTAATAAAGTTATATTAACTTTACTTCAGCCGGAACATACATCATTATTTAAATAACAGAGTAACCAGGAATTAAATTTAACATAACCAACCAAGTAATATAATAAAACCTTAATATAAATATATAAATAGTCAAATAAATCCAGAAACATTTTGTCAATTTGAAACTTTATTAGAATTTAGTGTCATGTCACATCAGGCCCTTGGGTAGAGCACTGTTTACCTGTGTAGACGCATTATGGAGTTTGTTCGAAACTATTAACAGTTCAGCAAACACTAGATATTGGTGGGGACGCACAATTTTATGCCCTTGCGTTATTGGGCCTTTCCCCCTTCTTCAAAGAAGCTATCCAGAGATGTGTTTATTTCTCACATTCACTCGTTGGCCTCATATCCCAATAACAATCGGGTGAAGACAGACACACAGACACGACCTGGTGACAAAATAATTCCACAGTCTCTTCTGTCAATGTTATAAAAGCCACACTTTCGATTTAAACATGGCGCTTAGCCTAGCTAGCTCTGTTGGTAACTTTCTCTTCAACTTTCAGTGAGTTTCCTGCATTCGTTTGAGTGGCGCCACCCAGAGGAGACTTGAAGTAGTGATGCCAGTGAGTCAAACTATATTCAAATATTGAACTGCCCAAGATCCAAGGCATACAGCTCACCTGTTAAACATGGTGGTGGACGTGCTGCACCACAGTGCCACACTGAAGATGTAACTGCTGATTGTAGTTGCACAATGAATTCGGAGGTGTATCCGCTCAAGTTCCAGTACTGTAAATGCCTTCAGACTCATCGGCGCGTCATCTTACAACAAGATAACACCAAAACATACTGCTAAGGCAACATGGGAGGTACTCGAGGGTAAAGAATAGAACATTTTTGAATGGCTAAGGCAGTTATCTAATTTATATCCAATTGAATATGCATTGTATGCAAGGAATATGCAGCAAAGTACTAAACATGACTTCTTTCCAACCATTACTTTGTCCCAAATATTATGGTGCCATGAAATGAGGGGGTCTGGTATAAAAAGTGTTATAATTCCTAGAAAATGTATTTAATTATGGAGGGCACTGTGCATCAATCAGCCATATCATTAAAACTGTCTATCATTCAATTTTAATTAATCTCAACACCTGGTTCCATTCACTCAACAATGAACCAATCAAATCACTCAAAAATTCTCTCTCTACATCTCATTGAGTTCCGCAGAATTTTGAAAATCGGTGGAACTGCACTATTTCTAGTGGAGTTTCTAGAGTTGCAGAATGCAGCTTTACATCCAATGTTATTATTTGTGAAACCAGATTTGTATAAAATTCTTTGGTGAGTTGATGGCACATCACTGAATAATACCTTATTGTACAAATATTGCACTCGAGAAAACTGTCGTCATTATCATGCTGTAGTTACAAACATTAACAACAGAAGCTACTCAACACTGCACTAAAAAAATGTAAAACAAGACGTGATGGGATTAAAAAACTGACAAGAAGGGACAACCTCACATATTTACTGTATAAATACATCATCTCCAACTCAGGAGCAAACCCACCACCGCCCACGTCCGGTATTGTCCAGTCTCCGACCAGCAGGTGGCGATATCAGCCATGGTGACGGTTCATTTCAGAAGTTCAGTCCTTCTGATCTCCTCCTCTTCGTCAAGGCTGAGTGTGAGGTCCATGACGTCAGGGCTTAGGAGTAAGGTGGGACGCTCGCATGCAGCGGCAAAGCAACAACACTGTTTGATTGTCTGTCACCTGAACAGATCTCAGACTGGGAACAGGCCTCGGAGGTCGCGATGGTGCTCGGTGGAGGCGTCTTCTGACTCCTGGTGGGAAAACCACTGACCAGGAACTGAGGAACTGAGGAAACCAGAGCTAGTTTTGGTGTCCTGGACAAAAACAAACAAAAACAGACATTAAGACAAATGAAGGTTTGTAGTCAGGTGGCAAAGACTTTTATTTTGAAGGCTAGTTTAGTCAAAGACGTTGTGTTCTATAGACTTCCATTGTTGGCTCCATGTACTTGTTATTAGACCTTAGTGCAACATTTAACACCATTGATCTTCTAGGAAATGGCACTTTCCTGGTTTAGATCCTCGCTGACCAATAGCTGCCAGTTTATAGATTTGAATGGTGAATTCTCTGCACATACAAAAATAAAATTATTAATAATTTTAGTCAAATTATAAATAAAAATATGCAGATGTAATAACAATCATGGTGATTCTGTAATACTGGAGGTTTGTTGGGACTCCAACACTACGGCATCTTTAAAGCTTTATTTTTTCCTATGTAAAATGTATGGCAGCTATAGAAAAAAAGGGAAAAGAGTAATAAGTGTATGGCATAAAATCATTAATAAATAAATGAATAAATAAACGCATGCTAGTAAATGCAGGCATAAATAAATAATTAAAGGCATAAATAAATAATCATAAACGAAAGCAAATAAATAAATAAGGAGTTGGAATGCATAAACAACTAGCTTTGTTTAAGCATGGCCAATGCCCAATATATATTCTTTTCTAATAAACTATTTAATAAATACATTTCCAACAGTATAATTTAATTCATTATTATACATACACATGCACAAAATTGTTGGTACCCTTCTGTTACAGATAAAAAAAAAACACAATGGTCACGGAAATAACTTGAAACTGACCAAAGGAATAATACATAACAGAATTAACGAATAAAAATCTGACATTGCTTTTGAATTGTGGTCCAACAGAATTATTTTAAACAAAGTAATGAAATAAAATTTAAAAACTTAATATTTTGTCTTTTCAGGCAATCACTGGCCCAGTATACATGAGCAAACTGCTCCAGCTGTCTCAGGTTTGAAGGACACCATCTTCAGATACATGTTTCAGCTCCTTCCACAGACAAGCGACAGAACTTAGATCAGGGCCACGTCAGAATAATCCAATGTTTAGTTCTTAGCCGTTCTTGGGTGTTTTTATCTGTGTGTTGGGTCATTATCCTGTTGGAGGACCCATGACCTGAGACATTTTGCTCCAGAATGACTTGTCGTGTTTCAGGTTTCCACCTCCACCCCACACGACTCCTGGTTTGGAGATCAAAGGCCACTTGACATCTCTTTATCTTCTATATTAAAAAACAAAACTCATGTGCACAGAGGAGAGAGTCCTTCAGAGCAGTGGTAATTATACATGCAATTGAAGCCCCGCCTATCTTCTAAATATTCAAGTTAACTCCCCGCCCATCTTCCACACTTGATAGTCTCATTGTACCTTGCACAGACGCCCTGTAACTGAACCGCCACCATGTTTCACAGAAGGTGCAGTGTTCTTTTCTTTCTTCGCTTCATTTTTGTGTCTGATGTGACTTTAGCAAAAATCTCCAGCTTTTTAGTTTGACAGTATTAATTTGGGTAAATTCCAGTCTCGCTCATCTTCCTCGAAGTCGACTTTGGCTTAAACAGTGACCGATCTGACACAGATGTTCCTTGACGTTGGAGTTCACCTCTTTGGAAGTTGTTCTGGGCTCTTACTTTCCCATTCCTGTCGTCCGTCTCTTCAGTTTAATCAATTTTCCTCTTGGGGCCTCGTCCAGTGAGGTTGGCTACACTCCAATAGACCTTAAACTTCTGAATATGTGCAGCTGTTGTCACAGGAACATCAAGTTGCTTGGAGATGGTCTGACAACCTTTACCTTTAACATGCGTTTGTATAATTTTCTTTGTAATCTATTGAGACAATTCAGCCCTTCGCTGTCTGTGGTCCATGTTGAGTGTGATACACACCATAATACCAAACAGCACAGTGGCTACTTTTCACCCTGTAAATAATCAGACCGACTGATTTCAAGCTTGAAGAACCTGTGATGCTAATTACAGGACACACCTTAGTTTAGCTTCTCCCTTTAGTCAAATTATTTTCAATCTTTTCGAGGGGTATCATCATTTTTGTCCAGACCAGTTTCATTAGTTTGTTTTTTAGAATAATTCTGTTGGACCACAATTCAAAATCAATGTCTGATTTTCATTTGTTAAATCTCAGTAAATTATAAATTATTCCTTTTGTCAGTTTCAAGTTATTTCAGTGACCATTGTGGGTTTAGCTTTCTGTAAAGGAAAAGTACAAACAATTTGTCTACATGTGTATACATATACACACATATTATTGTACATATCATACATATTATTGTATTTATATGTTTTGATGGAAGGCATGTGAGCTTAAAATTTATATAGCTCAAATTAATATTTTAAATAATATTTGTGTGGGTTTAGAATTACATTACTGTGCCTGTAAAACATTTATATGTGTATGAGCTCGGCTTTCCGAACCCGACGGGACCCGACCATGCTCTAATCTGACCACAATTCCCATCCCGGAGCAAACACAAGAATGTGAGAAGCAGAAGGTGACTTTACTCAGCAGTATCCTGTTCTTTGCCAGATGTGCTGCAGGTTCCTCCTTTGTGTGCCACACTGTAGGGGAACGCAGCTCCGCTGCTCGATCCGTATGCCAGTTTGTTGAGGCGTGAGAGGGCCTTTATGCTCCCAGGGGGGCGCCCAGGGCTGACCTTGTACCCTGCAGCTCTGGTGGTGCCAAGTGGTCTCCCAGGACTGGTTTTGAACCCAGCTGCCTTGGTGGTACCTAGCGGCCTGCCAGTGCTTGTCCGGTAGCCAGCTAGCTTGGTGGTCCCCACTGGCCGCCCACGTTTGCCCGACTTACCTGTGCTTTTCTTTTTCTTAGAGTCCTCAGGTTTCTCACTTGCTTTGAGGGTTGCTTGTGCCTGGGACCGCGGCTGCCCTGGGTTGAGCAGCCTGTGGCAGGACGTGGATTTGGGGCCCTGTGATGATGTGAGATGCGCCAGAGGCATCTGCAGGGATGGTGGAGGAGGTGAAGTGGGATAGAACTTGTTCACATGGGCTGAACACAGGTCAAAGTGACCAACCGGGTGCCTGGCATCCTCAGCTAAGCACGAGGGCCTGCCGCTCAGGCAGTACTCATTGCTGGTGCTGGCAACCTGGCGCATCATCTGCAGAACCAGAGGAAATATAGATTAGCGATGCTAAAGCTTTAGCCATACTGAACGGTACTGTGCAAAACTCAGAGACCACTTTTCTGAATTTAATTAAAATAAAGAGTAATTACACTATAAATCCATTTTATAGTTGTAAATAAATGATATCAGTCTTGTTGAAATCTTAACGTCACGTTGCATTTCACTAACCAGTATCTTCAACATTTCACTTATTACATCACTACCACATTGTTTGGAAGCATTTGAATTTTATGAAATTTCAACCAAAAGGCAACTTCTGCTAGCTTCTGCTAAGATGACGCTAAGTCTTCATGTGACCACACTGGGTTTAAATTGACCCTATTTTTTAAAAAAAGATACCCGTAATCCCATTCTGTCCACTGTTTTCATACAGTAAACATCTCAGTTGTGTGTGTGTTGAGGCTATAGAAAAAATATCGTTAGGAAAGACACTTTCATCAAAACTACTGTAATAGTGTTAATAAGTTACTTTATAGTGAAGTTCTTCCTCTGCCAGTGCGCTAGCATGCTAGCTTATGCTAGGAGAACGTGAGAAAACACACACCATAGTTACTTAAACATCTGATATTTGGTCAAATAGCCTGACTTGCAGCTAATTAGGCTAATTAGCAGCCCACACGCAAGACACCTTGCCTCATTGTTGTTTCCACAACGTAACAAATGTACATTTAATACTAATTCTACTAAAATGCTATGCTATAGTTGAGGGCACTCAAATGTTCACAATAAACCCACTTAAACCTGGTGATTAGTAAATAATCTTTCTACAGGAATGTCTTCACTGTCTTTTTTGACATTTTTAAAGTCATTCAAACTGATTTTATTAATATTAATACAGTATATAGCTTATAATAGTATGTATTGTTGTGGCGTTGCTACTAGATCATAGGTAAACAAATGGACAAACTGTTGTATAGTCATATAAGACAGGTCCTGGCAGATAACTATAAATGTCCTTGGAGGTACATATAAACCAATCACAATTGAATTTCAGTTTATCCCACAATATGTAACACTCGACCTAATTGAGTAGGCCCCCCTCATGCTGCCGTAACCGCTGTGGTGCAGTGTGTTCCCCTTTCAGCATTTAATTTTCAGCTCCTCTTTGGGATCCTTACACTCCTGCTACCATCACATCAACTTCAAGAACTGACTGTTCACTTGTGACCTAATATATCCCACCCGCCATATGTGCAATTTAATATTTAGGACCAATGACATTTCAGGCTCAATGAAAGTTGTCTAATAATATTCCTTTATGGGATAGGGTCCTCTGGTGAGGCCCACGGTCAGTGATGGGCCCTTGGCCCTTGGCTAGAACCGAGTGGGTAGAACCGAGCCATTAGTTTATATCTGCT
>JBBIGC010061033.1:0-11029 GCA_037576955.1 Lepidarchus adonis | reverse complement strand
ACAGTAGTAGAAGTAGAAGCAGTAGTTGTAGTAGTAGCTGTAGTAGTAACAGCTACTAGTAGTAGTAACAGTAGTAGAAGTAGACGCAGTAGCTGTTGTAGTAGCTGTAGTAGTAACAGCAACTAGTAGTAGTAACAGTAGAAGTAATATTAACAGTAGTAGAAGTAGAAGCAGTAGTTGTAGTAGTAGCTGTAGTAGTAACAGCTACTACTAGTAGTAACAGTAGTAGAAGTAGAAGCAGTAGTTGTAGTAGTAGCTGTAGTAGTAACAGCTACTAGTAGTAGTAACAGTAGTAGTAATATTAACAGTAGTAGAAGTAGAAGCAGTAGTTGTTGTAGTAGCTGTAGTAGCAGTGACAGCAGTAGTAGCAGTAACAGTAGTAAAATTAACTGTAGTAGTAGACTCAGCCGTAACCGTAGTAATAGCCGTAGCCGTAGTAATAGCAGTAGTAGTAGTAACAGTAGCAGTAGTAGTAGTAACAGTAGCAGTAGTAACAGTAGCAGTAGTAGTAGTAATATTATTTCATTGTAATTCATTTAATGCAGCTTAACAATAGCAACAAAAAAAACAATTTTATGAATACTATTAATAAACATTTATATTATTACTGATTTACTGCAGCTGAACAATACTACTGCTAATAATAAGAATAAAAATGTTCATTATTACTAGTAGTAGTAGTAGTACTATTACCACTACTACTACTACTACTATTACTATTTATAATAATAATAATAATAATAATAATAATAATAATAATAATAATAATAATAATGCACTAACCAAAATATTGAGAGTTTGCTGTATTTGCTGGTGGGCGTGACCTCCGCTCAATATTGTCCAGGGGTAGAGAGAGAGAGAGAGAGAGAGAAAGAGAGAGAGAGAGAGAGATAGAAAAAATCCCCCTGCTGAGCGGAGCTCGTCATCGCACGAATCCTTTCCGATTTCCGCTCGCTCCGTTTCCGGTCTCTCTGTCGAGTGGGTCGAGTGCTTAATTACGGGGAAGTTCGCGCCTCCAAACCTCCAAACCTGCTCAGCCCCGCGAGCTCCAGCGCGAGGCCACGGCAACGACACCCTGAGGCTCCTCCAGCGCCATCTAGCGTAATTAGACAGAAGCGCGTGCGCACAGCCCACAGTCCCTGCACTTCTTACCTACTTATACAGTGGTGCTTAAAAGTTTGTGAACCCTTTACATTTTTCTGTATATTTTTATATTATCATCACCTACACAAAATATGATATTCAAACAAGTCCAAAAAGATTAATATACAATAAATATTTCGGATCGCAAAGAAAACCTAATCAAACAAATGTATGGAAGAAAAAACACTCAAAAGTAAAAGTAAGTGACCCTGTGCTTTTAGTACGTGGTAGATCGGTTTGTGCAGCAATAACTGCAACTAAACGTTGGGTAACTTTATCAGTACAATTGTTGAACAACAATTCAATGGGATTAAGGTCAGGACTTTAACTCGGTCATTCCAGAACATTCAGTTTATTCTTTAAAAAATCTTTCTTGCTGCATGACCCACTCTCTTGGAGATTTAGTTTATAGAAGCATGTCTTTACATTTTAGAATGATCTGGTATAGTTCAGAATCCACCGAGGCTGAGACACAGCAGAACAGGCCCAGACTGGAGCATTTCCACCACCATGCTTCACGGATGGGAACGTTCCTATGCTGCAATGCTGCGTTTTTATTTCTTCAAATGTAACGCTCCTCATTTAAGCAAAAATATTCTATTTTGGCTTCATCGGTCCATGAAACATTCTTCCAGTATCTTTCTGTTATGTCCACATGATCTATAGCAAACTGTAGATGGGGATGTATGATCTCTTTTTGAGATCCTTCCAGCGCTGTCATACACATTAGTGCTATTTGGTTCGATCCCCAATGTGAGACAGATCTTTAGATGCTTAGGTGTTACACAGGGTTTCTTCGAAACCTCTCCGTCTATTACAGACATTGCAGTTGGAGTTATCTCTGACGATGGACCACTTTTGGGTCCTGAAATTCCTCCATTTGTACACAATCTGACTGACAGTTGAGTCCAAACTCTTTAGAAATAGTCTTGGAACTTACTCCAGCTTTGTGGACAACAACTCTTTATGAGGAACCTCCTTTGTCGGAGCCACGATACACGTCCACATGTATGTGTTTAGGTTTTGCTGGATCCCTGTTGACTGAAAACACCAGACTCGAATTTCATATTCATATATTCTTATACTTGTGTTTATACTACTTGCAAAAATATGTACATGCAACAACATAATTAAATGTGCTACTTGCATCATGCCTTATCATAGGTGAAGGAACACAAAGGATTTAACATCAGCCGATGCTGAAGCACTTGATGACAGCGAAGAATGTCCTGGACTCGTACAGAACTCGTTTATACTGTATAGACCATGTTAATTATGCTGTAGCACTGACCGCCTGTTCGGAATTACTCATAAGCTCTTAATGATAGTTTAGAATGTGTTTCTCTTTCAGGTAGAAATGTTGTAGCTCTTATCATCTGCACTATTGAAGCACCTGCACTGTTTTCTATGACTACGAAGAATGTGTTGAACTCCCTGTAATGTCTGAATTTATGCTCGATTGTTCCTGTACCTGGAAGTCGCTTTGGACCAAACGTTAGCCAAACGAATAAATATATAACGTAAATGTATTCAAAAGATATGATAATCACAAGGGTTCACTTACTTTTGCCACATGCCGATATGTTATTAACACCCTCTGTTGGCTTGGAGGCCAACTGCTTGTAGAAAAAGTCCTTCCACATGGTTGGCCACGATGGCCACCCCCACCCGAATCCAACAATATGACCGCCTGCCTTCCCCATACCACCTTCCCTCAGTCACCACCCAAACCCCCACGGAATTCCGACCCCCACTCCCAACAAATATGGTCTACACCCCTCCATTGGTCCAAAAACCCAATTCCCAACAATAAATACAACCACCACGTCCCTGGTCAACGCTCACTGATCCTCCTTGTGTCTTTATTCATTTATTTTATACACTCCATCAATCCCAGAGAGGAAATTGATCTCTGCATCTGGAGCAGAGATCCAAAGTTGTAGGTGTAAGTTGTAGGTGACTCCATACCTGGGGAGCAGTTGGGGTTAGGTCTTCGGTCAAGGCCGCTTCATCCCGCTGGCTGGTGCAGGGATTCAAAACAGCGACCCTTCAGCCATGGCATATGCAAATACATTCATCCACAACCAGGACGACCACATCACCCACCACTTACGTAGAAAAGAAGCCACAGTCCATTACACAAATGTGAACGATCAGAACAGAGAAGCAGTCAGAAGAGATTTAGATATTACATCAGCATTACAGGGTCATTCAAAGGGATAAGGAGAATATCATTTTTGAGGTACAGTCAAACCCCCGTTAGCTTGCCCCCATTGGACTGGGCCCTTAATGTGGCGAGAGGTGGGGGCAGTGATGTATCGTAACTGATCACAGGGGGTTGTGGTTACGGTGATGGCTTCTTTTTTTGCGGCGTTTGTCTGTTGGTAGTAGTATGTATTTGAACGTGTGGGATTCCCATGAGAGACACTAGCATTCGCTATATGCACACTGCTTGTTCATGTTGCAGCATGACACTAGCATGTTGCCGGCTGTTAAAAAAGCCTCCGCAGCATAATTACATGCACGAGTTAATTGGTGGAGGCGGCAACAGCTCTAGCAGTAGTAGCAGTAGCATTAGCATGAGCATTAGCAGCAGTAACCGAACTATAGAATTAGCATGACTGAGTGTGTTCTAGGCTACAACACGGACCTAAGTTTGACGAGTTATAGATGGAGAAATACATACACCCGGACACGTTGCACATTGTGGTGAGGGCAAGAAGCAAGGTTGGTGGCTCCAGGTAAATAACATGGAAGGAAATCTGTTCTGCAGCCTTTCATGGCGAGAGGCGAGGTTGGCGAGAAAAAAAGGGG
This sequence comes from Lepidarchus adonis, assembly GCA_037576955.1. Taxonomy (NCBI): domain Eukaryota; kingdom Metazoa; phylum Chordata; class Actinopteri; order Characiformes; family Lepidarchidae; genus Lepidarchus; species Lepidarchus adonis. The sequence continues at coordinate 7,072 of JBBIGC010061033.1, read as the reverse complement.
GGGGGGGGTGAATGTATTTTGATAGCACAAAGCCTCTGCAAACTAATTGTTAGCCTCCCAACATAAGTAAAGGTTTGGATTTTATTGAAAAAAGAAAAGTATGAACACAAGCATGAATTCAGAAACAACCAGATACATCAATCAGCCATAACATTAACACCACTGTTGTGCTAGAAGCAGGAGCATGAGGATCTGAGCCAACGGCAGGCGGCAGGTATGGAGTCATGGGCACCCAAGGCTCGCTGATGCACGGTCTGGTCCTCAAGAGGAGCTCCTGGAGTATCTGGATCCGACAGAAGGGGGTCAGTGCGCCACAGTCAGCAGCATGAGGGGGGTCTCCCTAAAATTAGGCAGGCGGTCTTAATGTTATGGCTGATCAGTGTAAACCCCCCAGAGGCCCATTTTGTGTCTCGTCGTTTTCTCTGACAACATATACAAGCTGGTCTCCACGATCGCTCCGGTCCACACCGCTTCAGGAACAGATTCCACCACTTTACAGAAAGGCAATAAGTTAGCGAACAGTGCTAGCCTACCACAGAAGAGACACAGGCACGAAATTGCATGAGGATGCCAGTCAGAATGCCAGTCAGAATGCCAGTCAGAATGCCAGTCAGAATGCCAGCCTTGTGTGAAGGGACAGGGCAAGCCCTCACTGACACAAAATTATATTGGGACGGAACGCATCATTATACAGTCAGCATTGTCCGGCCAGGCTTCTCTTCATGTGTCCACCGTCCCGCACGGGGGCAGTGCCCCTCTAGGCTCGGGCCCATTGAGGGCAGCACTCTGAGCCAGCAGGTTTCTCACGTGCGCCTCGTCGTTGAACGGGCAGTCTTTATACTCCGTCCTGAGCCATTCTCGGAACTGGAAAAGGAAAAGAAACAGGATAATGAGCCGGTGAGGAGAAGTATCACCCGTCATCACAGGTGTGGGACCAAGCAGGGCTGAGGAATCTGGGTCCAATGAGAACAAGTCCTCCCCAGGATTGTGTTCCACCTGCCAGGCTTCTGCACTCGAGATTTCCAGGCGGTTTTCTGGGCAGGATTTGTACTCACTGGACCTTAAACCAGTGCTTTGATGAATCTTAATCCTAATCCGCAAAGTTGAAATTTTTAAAGCAATTTTAAGCATTGAAGCACCACTAAATTAATAACTAGTTAATAATTTCTTCTCAAAATTATACATTCTGCAGCAAAAACATGTTCTCATTATAATAAATGCAAAAAAACAAATCTAAATATTGATTCTAATATTACCTGAAAATAAAAAAAACACTTACTGTCAGTCTTATGCAAAAGTTTGGGCACCCCTTCATAAATAACAGATTTTGGCAATTTTGTAATTGGAAAAAATGTTAACTGCACTAAAAACCTGACGTTACATTATGAAATAAATATGTATTTATTAACATGGACGTATGAACAAGCAGTTAAAACATTTAAAGATAGATAGACAGATAGACAGACAGTCAGACAGACAGACAGAGACAGAGGGGCAGAGAGATAGATAGGTAGATAGACACAGATAGAGACAGACACACAGACAGACAAATAAACAGACAGGTAGACAGACAGACAGACAAACAGGTAGATCAACAGAAACAGATAGACAGGTAGAAAGACGAACAGTAGATAGATAGACGGGCTGTACAGAAGAGCTGAAGAGTTAATGGTGGAAAGTGAGGCCAGATCTGGAATGTTCTTTCTTTATGTGGGAGCCGAGTTTACCTTCATGTGGTGCAGTGTTACCCAAGTCATGGAGCAAGTGCATCAGCAGGAAGAAAACAGTGAAAGACGCTGGTGCTTTTGTAAAGTGAAACTGTGGCAGTGTTTATGGAAATGACGTTTGTTACACATCAAAGTCGGGCGGTTCGATTTCTCATGCCAGGGCCCCACACAGAGTCGGCTCTGAAACGTGACTGCAAAGATCAAACGATCCAATTCACGCGTCTAAATAAAACATTTCACCTGATGATCAGAAACATGTAAGTGTGAGAAATTTGCAACAAAAAAAACAAAGAAAAATGTTCTTATACACTCATCTCAAACCGTGTTTTGTTTAAAGCATCTAAAATAGACTCGCTCATGTGGTTTCTGACTCTCAGGATGACCACTACTCTTTTCGGCTCAGTCTCCGTTTTGCTTGTTTATCGATAGGATATTATTTTTCAATAATTCAGTCAATCAACCAATATATGACCGATATGGCGTCCGCTTCTTACTGAATTCGTTCATTTTCCAAACCACATACTGTTTTTCCGCCCCAAATTATAAGCCTCGTTCTATAAGCTGCAGAAAATACTCATTTAGTCTTAAATTTATAACATAATCCCCATGTTATTAGCTGCAATGTTACTGAATTTACGGATCTGAAGTAGTTGAGAATAAACAATGAAATTGATAGAATTTCGAACTTACAGACATCATGTCGCTACGTAAGAACTACGCTGCAGAATTTAAGCTCCAGGTCATTGCTGTCAGGAAGCAACGTCTGCAAAATCCAAGAGTGATACTGGTGATGAACGCGTGTCCAACATCATTCCCAGTAAAGCAGCACAAAACGAGTTGTTTGACAGCGGCGACGACGACGACGACATTTACAGATCTGTTTCTGAAGGAATGTCTTTGCTTTGCGTTGCTTTTCGAACTGTTCGTCGCTGAAGTAAACAGTTCATATAAATTCAGTTAATCATGTGGCGATGTCGTCTTTTTGTACTGAATGATACTTTTAGTGAATGTGTTTTCATGTTTTTAGATAGGACGTCCCATTTAAATAAGACACACCCAATACCAGATTTGTAAAACCAATGTATAAGTTGCGGGAAATACGGTATTCAATTCAGGTCATGGAGAAGCTGTAGTTGATCCCAGAATTCACCCTTAACATCTGGACAGCAACCATTTTGGACAATGTACAGTAGCCAGTCCATCCAAACCACAAGCCTTTGGACAGTGGGAGGAAACTAGAGAACCCGGGGATCAAACCCATGAACCCATCTTTACTGTGAAGCGACATCACTATCCACTAATTTGACCACCTCCAACCATCTCCAACTCCACATTAAGATGGAGCAGACTTGTGGATGTGGTTTAGGACTCCGTATGACTGTGGGCTATAAGCATCATCACTACAGGCAATGCTGGTCATAAGGACAGATGCTGGATCAGATAACCTCCATATTTAAGGGAACATTGACAAAAAGCTGTTTCTTATGACCACAGACATCATATCTTGTCTTAAACCACATCCACAAGTCTGCTCCACCTTAATGAAGAGCTGGATGTGGTCTGGATGATCTACTACACCTAAAAAGGGAAGGGGGGGCTCGATTTGTGGTTTCTGGCTGAACTACCACGTTAACCCTCAGGGAAACATCCTCGGTCTCACCTCTTGGACCTGCGTGCTCTCGAACTCCTCCAGCTGTTTCTGAAAGCCGAGGTTGGGTCCGGCGCAAGGTCGCACAGCCCTCACGACCGCCAGCGCCTCCTGCCAGCCCAGCCCCGTCACCGTCATGATGTAGGCCACCACCAGGGTCACACTGCGGGACACACCTGCCAGACTGCACAACAGGAGGAAAAGAAAACCACAAAAGAAAATGTGTATGACACGAAGACACAAAACATCAGAAAGTTGAGATTCTCCAGAATAACGAGAAATGTGGTACGTGCTGATGTCTCTGATGGTTTTAAAGCAAAAAACAATAGGTTTAAACAATAGAAAGGTGGATGCAAAATTGTGTGTATGCCTGGTTAAAAAAAATAAAAAAAACTTAGTTAGAGCGTAAATGAGTAAACGACAAAACACACTTATGCATATATTTAGAGGTTTAACATGAAAGATTTTATGCAAACACACACAATGTGTGGATTTCATAAATAAAACATTGTAACATAAGAGGTTTCTGTGATTTATAAAGCTCAATTTTTTTTTCAGTTCCACCTTAAATTTTACTTTACAGTAAATAGTGCACGAGTCAGACTCTTACATAGTGGAACAGAAAAATTCCAACAGTGATAACACATCTACACGCAATAACTGCGATTGGACAGAAACTTTGCTTTTCATTCGTAAAGCAGCTAAACTGACCCTGAAATTATGTCACTAAACAAAGATTTAAAAAGGTTAAAACATAATTCACTGTTGATGATCTCAGTCAGAAAAACTACAGGATAATACAATATATCTGCATCTTTGCAAAAACAAAGAAACTATAGAAAATATGAATTTCTCATTTGAAAACTACAAAATGAGAACTAAAATTCAGGTTAATTGTGAAGCATTAACAGATATGTACAGTATCTCACAAACGTGAGTACACCCCTCACACCCCTACACACCAATCAGGTCACTTTCCAAGATGGCACCAGCGTGTGGTGACCAGTTAGCTGGTGTTTTTACTGAAATTTGTAAACTTTCATTGCATAGTTCAACTGTGCAAAAATGCTTTAAAAACACAACTAGCATTCCTGTGCCTTACGCTTGGCTGTTGTTTGTAGATTACAGCTCTGCGTTCAACACAGTCACTCCATCCAAGTTCATCCACAAACTACTGGGTCTGGCTTTTGGTGCCTCCTTGTGCAACTAGATCCTGGATTTTCTCACTGGCCGACCTCAGCCTGTGCGCATGGGCAAAAACACCTCCTCAACACCGGTACCCCACAAGGAAGCGTCCTGAGCCCCATGCTCTTCTCCCTGTTTACACATGACTGAACAATGATGAACAATGATGAAACAGCTACAGAGAGGAGGTTCAGTCTCTGACAGACTGGCGTCAGGACAACAACCTCTCTCTCAATGTCAGCAATGGAGAGTGTCAGCATCTTCACATCCCTGGGGGTTTCTATCCAAAGACACTGAGACTGTTAAAGTCTAACCTGAATCACCTGTTCTGCTCTCTGGACTATCACTCTTTCAAACTCTCAGTGCACCAGGGTGGGGGGCTGTGTGAAACGGCATTTCAATACACTGTGTACTGTGTATACTGTTGTATTCACAATAAAACTCTCTTCAATAAAACTCTCTTTTTTTTCTTTATTTTATTTAACCCATCACCACCAACCCCCTTCGGAGGACTTTTTTAAAAAAAATAAAGCTCTCTTGAATAAAACTCTCTTGAATAAAACTTTAATGAATAAAACTCCACTGAATAAAACTCTCCTGAATAAAACTTTTTTTAATAAAACTCTCCTGAATAAAACTCCACTGAATAAAACTCTCCTGAATAAAACTTTTTTTAATAAAACTCTCCTGAATAAAACTTTTTTTAATAAAACTCTCTTGAATAAAACTTTTTAATAAAACTCTCTTGAATAAAACTTTTTAAATAAAACTCTATTGAATAAAACTTTTTAAATAAAACTCTATTGAATAAAACTTTTTAAATAAAACTCTTGAATATTTTTTTTTAAATAAAACTCTTGAATAAAACTTTTTTAAATAAAACTCTCTTGAATAAAACTTTTTAAATAAAACTCTCTTGAATAAAACTTTTTAAATAAAACTCTATTGAATAAAACTCTCTTGAATATAACTTTTTAAATAAACCTCTCTCGAATAAAATTCTTGAAAAAAACTTTTTTAAATAAAACTCTCTTGAATAAAACTTTCTTTACTGTAACAGGTAATACTACACTTATGCTAATGCTGCTTAACCTGCACTTTTTGCACAACCTGCCTACAGTTTGTATGTTGTAGCTTGAGTTTTGTTAAGTTTTTATTTTGTTGTTTGTATATATTCCTCTCATATTCTTCCTACGGTTTAGATTTTCCTCTGACGCCTTTGGCTCATTAGGGGCTCAGACCTGGATTCTGTAAATCTAAATCAATGTGACACAGTATTATCAAGGACTTGCATCTCATTCTGAATGTTGCGAACCCTTTAAAAAAAGGGCATTTCTGATTTCAGTGAGGTGAACTTTTGTGGGTATGGCAACCACAGTTGGATTTGGCCCGAGCGCTGGTATAAGGGGGAGTTTCTGAAAACATGAGCGACCTTCATGATGTATTCAAATAGAGAGAGAGAGAGAATGAATTTTTAATTTTTAAAACCCTTTTATTACAATATACAAATTACATCAAAAACAAATATTCCAAAAAGTAAAAGTGGGTGAGCGGGCATTTCACGAGAAAAAATGTGCAAACTGTAATGTTCCATCATCAAGTCTACACAAAACCTTCGTCTCTCAAAATCCTCCAGGCACTTCATCCACTTAAAATTTTTTAAATCAATTACAATGTGAGATTTCACAACAATAGAATTCACTTTTGCGACTGACAAAAATCTCCATCTTTGCTTCCCCAAGCAAGAAATTCATAATCTGACATCACTGCAGTCGCACCATGTAAAAGTCGCCATTGCCTTCAGGAACTAACCTGTACAATCAGCTAAATCTGCAGACAAAGTAAAACTGGGAAAAGAATCATGGCCGTCCGGACTAACTTCACCTCTAAAATAAGCTCCTAACATGTGCAGCTGCTCACCAGTGAGAAGAGACGCCATTTTTCAAGAAGCTGCATAACTACACGGACTGACCTGATACCCAAACGACGAGCTAACGCTCCTCCATCACTCAAATCAGGGCCAACAACATTTACCAGCCAGAAACATGAATGAAAAATAAGATATGGCTAGAAGTCAGTCACACACACACACACACACACACACACACACACACACACACACTCACCAGTGAACGAGACATCCCTCTCCTTTCAGCCTTGACTCGTGCATGAAGATAATACTCTCTTTAAAATGCTGTGTCCTAGAGAGAGAGAGAGAGAGAAAAAGAGAGAGAGAAAGAGAAAGAGAGAGAGAGAGTAAAATTAAACATTCAGCACCAATACAAAACAATCGCAATCATCATAAAAAAATCAGGGAGAATTAAAACACCAGCAGTGATGGAGCAAAGTGCGTCCTTATCATTCCAAACCTTTTTAAATCTATCAAAACTCTGTACGTGATCATAAAACATAAAAACAACGTTAATTCTGCACGTACTAGACAAGACCACCCCGGAGTCTAGTCTAGTCTAGTCTAGTCTAGTCTAGTCTAGTCTAGTCTCGTCTAATTTCG
>JBBIGC010061022.1:0-11029 GCA_037576955.1 Lepidarchus adonis | reverse complement strand
AGTATTGCATTAGCAGTACAGTAGTAAAGTACACTACATTATAGTATAATATAGTGCAGTGTAGTGAAGTATTGCATAGCATGGTATAGTATAGTGTAGTATAATGTCAATACACTGTGATGTCTGTTCTGCACTTAACTGTTGTCTTGTACTGTTATATGTTGGTTGCCCCATGGGTCCAAAAGAAACACTGTAGACTTACTGAGTTCTATTACTATACATGTGCCAGAATGTAACTGCAGCAATATTTAAGGTGGAAGGGAAGAGTTGACAAGCAGGGGAATCGTACAGTACAGCTCTGTAGTATGGACGCAGCACTGAGCATCAGCAGACTCAGCAGACTACTCAATGACTGAAACACACCATTGCAAACGTACCTGCAGAGGGATTTTGGACCTACGTCTTCATAATTAAGTTTACTGAAAACCTCCCGGATGAAGGCACGCTCTTCCTCCGTCCACTCCACCATGGTTGTGTTGGATGATGTATTTTTTATAAGTGTATTGATTTAGGTAAGGAACTGTCATACATACCACTGCGAGGCGCAATATTTGTAAAGTCAGTTTCAGACCTTGGCAGGAGCTCGGAGGAGGGCGTGGTCAGTCACTGAAGAAGCTTTCTGATTGGCCTTGAGTAAACACACCCGGATGAAAACACAGTTTAGTTGTAGGCTCAAGACAAAAACATGATTAACGGTTTAAATGGGAATTATAACGATGTAAATGAAGCGGTTAAAATGTAAGGAAATTCACTCAACGTGGCTTCATTAGAAGATTTTTTTTTTGGTGGCGAGAATCAGACCTCTCAAGAGTTTAATGCCTTTTAAAGCTACACTGAGATATTGTTCTGCTTTAAGAAGGGTATGGCCTAAAACTACCCAAATGTTTTTTTTTCTTTCCAAAACTCTATAATGTTGGATTTACATATAAAACCTCAGTAGATACAGAAGTGTAGGTTCACTGGTGTTTTTGTGTTATAGATGTTTCTCTGTATACTGTACAGACTATACAAGCAAAACTATACCCACAATATACAAAACAGTACATTAAGATTGTAATGGTCCCTGGGATGCTCCTATTGGCTGGGCATGGAAGTGCATCATGGGAGTTGGAGATGGGGGATGTTTTTGCCTGTTTATGAATGTTCTGTGTGTTCCAGGAAAAAGCGCAGTGCTGAAGCGGTATGCTGCTAATTTGTTAGCTGGCGGTGAAGGACCAGGCCTGTCATCTCCATAACGAGTATAGAGATTGGTGACTCAGGCAGGCTTGGCTATCCACCACCATTTCTCCCTCACAGGTTAATGCTTGTGTGTATCCTGTCCTCTAGGGGATGCACCAGTATTGGTTAATCTTTGTCAAGACGGGTAAATAATTCTGGCGGACAGTCAATCCTGTTCAAAAGTATAAGTGTGTGAGTGGTCTTGGGAGGTTTTTTCTTCCCCAGAAGAACTGCTACAATAGGTCATTGTGATTGCTTGTATAATGAATAATTTTACTGGATATTATACAAGCAATAGGTCTGCAATCACATGACTGTTATGACTTGTAAAATTCAGACGGGAGGCAGGACGTGAGCAATGCTAGCTAGCTGTGGCTATACACAAGGCCTGTCAATATCGGGCTCTAAAACGAGGGTCATGGGGTTTTTACACGTGAGAACAGAAATCTGAAGCTGGGTTCTTGTTATTTAGATATTTATTCCAAATTCCAAATATTTTTGGTTGGCCTTAAACAAGACTAGAAGTGCTAGATAATGGCAAACAGCAAGGTTTAAAAGAGACTTAATTACAGGAAACTGGAAAATTATGAGGAAATATTAAAACAAGTTGCCCCAACAGTTCACATTGTGAAACTAAAAACACATCTAGCTATCTATCACCCCCATAAACACACAAAAAAAGAAAAATGACAAACTAGAGTAATGATATAAAAAGAAACTTACACCTGCAATAACATCTGTTTGATAGTAAGAGCACCTGAGAGCATTTTGAGAGCTTGTGGTGGTGCTTTCTATGTTTTCTGTGCAGTCTGTTTTACAGAAACACATTAGTATGATTTGGCTGTGCTGTCTGAGAACCAAGAGTAACTGTGACACAGAACTGTTTAGGTATGTGTGAGGGTGAAGGCCTGAGGGAAGAAACTGCTCTCGTCTAGTCATCTTGGTACACTGTCCAATTTCATCTGCTTTACTGTAGATGAGAAGATGGAAAAGGTTGTGTCTAGGATGTGAAGCACCTGTAATGATTTTACCTGCCAGTTTGAAGAATACAATTCCTGGAGGGTGGACAGTAGAGTACTAATATTTATTTATTTGTTTGTTTGTTTGTTTGTATTTATTTATTTCAATGTATTTGTTTTTCCATTGATTTCAGGTGTGTGGTTTGTTTCTATCCTGTTCTGTGTTTGGATAGATGTGCACAGGATTCAATGACTGCACTGTAAAACTAGTTTTTAGCTGTGAAGTACACCCTTGGCTTAAGCAGAAATACTTTCTTGTCTCTGACATCGTTTTGCTGAAATTTTTGACCACTGTTCCATGCAAAATCATTTCTTCTGAGTTCAAGATTTTTAAAGGTTTTCTTGCTTGTATTGCCCTTTTTATATCCAACATAACATTTCAACAGGGTTCAAAAAAACTCTCTTTAGGCCACTGCATAGATACAATGATAAGATTCTCTGACTGAATTTGCTGGCCCAGTGCAGTGATGGACAAACCCAGGAAAATCACTAGTGTTGAAAGACAAGGTGGGCTTAGCCCCCAGGGTTGTAGGAAGGAATAAGTGTGTGTCGAGGGCTGAACATTTTTCACCAAACCTCTCATGCACCTGTTATATGCTCTTGTTATATGGCTCACTTTATTTCACTGGCTTCTCTGGAAGATCCCCTGCCTTTGGTTTCCTTAGTCTTTAAGATGTCTACATTTTTTACAGTCTAAATGAGTTTATTTTAACAGCCAAGATATTGGAGATGTGTTCATTAAAACATGCTAGTAAATATACCCTTCAATGCATATACTAACATTAAATGTGAGCCATAATATCTAAAGTCTGTAGTTTCTCACCTATCTTCTTGCTTGGTGTCTTTCCAAATAAAGTTTTTCATAACCATTTCTGTATGAAACTGAAGACAGATTACCAACATTGAACAGAAGATAATATAATGCTGTGGTGCAACCATTAGTTTATTCACTGGTAGTTTAGTTCCTAGTAAAATCTGACAGAACTATAGCAGCATGAATATTTCTCAAAGAATTCCACCAAATGAGGAAAAATTATACACCTTATTACCCAAAAACGTCACGTTCCTTTCACTTAAGGAAACAGAAGTAAAGTTAAGCATTAAACAGTTATTGACACCTACTCACAATGTCTGACTATGAAAATCTCTGGCCACTTCTTTTTATTTAACTGCATTTCCATCTTGGTCCTAATGCCCTCCTTCCATCTATACCAGTTTAAACAGCCAGTAATGTACATAACTTTTATTAAATAATAATAATGATAACTAGACTGTTTGTAGCCTTGCATTTATTTGTTAAGTGCCTACCTGTGCTCAATGTACAAGCGCTCTTGTATGAAATGTATGTATATATAATTTAAAAATAGTAAGATAATTGCTATATATTTAAAGGGGCTTGGGCATTTTTGGGGCCTAATGACGTCCATGGACAAACTAGTTTGAAACGTATACCACTTCTAGATGATTTTTGTTTTAGTGGAATGATATATTTAAAATGCAGCTCTTTATCTCTTAGTAAGATGACAGCACACACTTAAACAGCAAAGAAAAATCAGAGCTTTAGATGTCAGGTTTAAATAAGGTGGGTTCCATCTGCAGGAGGTTCTAATCAATTGCACCTCATCTGGAACTTGAGAGTGTGATACATGTATGAAGAGTCTGTTGGCACTACAGAAATTTTTCAAATATGATATTATATACATATACAGTGGGTACATAAAGTATTCAGACCCCCTTAAATTTTTCACTCTTTGTTATATTGCAGCCATTTGCTAAAATCATTTAAGTTTATTTCCCCCCCATTAATGTACACACAGCACCCCATATTGACAGAAAAACATTTTTTGCAGATCTATTTAAAAAGAAAAACAAACATTTCACATGGTCCTAAGTATTCAGACCCTTTGCTGTGACTGTGATATTTAATTCAGGTGCTGTCCATTTCTTCTGATCATCCTTGAAATGGTTCTACACCTTCATTTGAGTCCAGCTGTATATATATATTATTGGACTTGATTAGGAAAGCCACACATCTGTCTATATAAGACCTGACAGCTCACAGTGCATGTCAGAGCAAATGAGAATCATGAAGTCAAAGGAACTGCCTGAAGAGCTCAGAGACAGAATTGGGGAAAGGCACAGATCTGGCCATAGTTACAAAACATTTCTGCTGCACTTAAGGTTCCTAAGAGCACAGTGGCCTCGATAATTCTTAAATGGAAGACATTTGGGATGACCAGAACCATTCCTAGAGCTGGCCATCCAGCCAAACTGAGCTATTAGGGGAGAAGAGTGTTGGTGTGAGAGGTTACCAACATGGTAGGCCACCAAGGTCTACCATACCACCTGAAAGAACTTGAGAGGATCTGCAAAAAGGAATGGCAGAGGATCCCCAAATCCAGGTGTGAAAAACTTCGCAACTTTCACAAAATATCTTATGGCTGTATTAGATCAAAAGGGTGCTTCTACTAAATACTGAGCAAAGGGTACACCGCTGCATTTAATCCATCACATGTTGAGCAGCGGGCAGCTATCAACATCACCCAGGGAGCACGGAAGTGGGGACGGTAACTTACTCAAGGGGGCATCAGTGGTGCCCTAGTTGGGAACCTGCGACCTTCTGAGTCCCAACCACCAGGCCCCAAAACACGTTGAATAGAAGAGAGCTAGTATTTAAAATCTATCAATTATATTGCAGTACTCATGAAAAGTGCTGATTTTGAAATGTATGCCATTTGATAATGAAAAATTAAGTATTACTCTCAAGCTGCATTATGAAATGTGTATAAATGCTTAATTTCAGGTTCCTGCTGCATCGTTCCTGATGTATGTTACAATACATGATTTAATGACTGAATTTTTAGAGAAAGTCTCACTTTCTCCTTCATAAAGTTATGGTATTACAACTGCATTGGAATATTTTCTATTACTACATTTTAAAATAAAGCATAATGAATTAAATAATACTCAAGTATTAACTTTTTCCAAATTGTCAAAAGAGATGTTTTCTGTCATATGACAGAGTAAAACACTGCTTTGGTTTGTTTAAGGCCAATATTCCAATGCAGTATTATAACTGAGAATGGTTTGTGTGAATGTAAAGGGTCACAATGGGAATATTAAATATAGGCAATAACATATTAAAGAGGGTTAATAATGAACTAACAAACATTCATTAAAGCCTACAAAAACGTCCTTCTACATTAGTCTGAATGGAAATGCACAATAAAATATTGATCATTTCACAGCTAAACATGTCTAGTGCGTTTATCTCCTACAGACAGACACACATACACACGCACAGCCAGACTCCTTACAGCTATCTGCACATTCACACCCCCCAATGACGTGGACTCGAAGTAAAAACACCATGTGCGCTGGGGAAATCATAAGTAATAAGTGAGAATGCTGAGGGTGTGGTTTTATCATGTATAATTAGAGTATTTGCTGGAGCCAATAAATGAAATATGTGATTCATAAATCTGTCACAAATCAAAGTATTCAACCTAGTCAATTCCCAAAGCTACCAATTTCAAACCAGCACCAACGTACTACTACAGCTCATTACAGCCCATTTTATTGATATTTTAAGATGAATTCTATCATAAATAAATAATGAATTACAAAAAAATCTATATAAAATCTGCTATGGATTATTTACATTCTGTTGGATTTAATTCCCACCTCATCTTTCCCCAACTACACTAAAAATGTTTCACTGTCAAATACTGTATAATTAGATACCTCTTTCGATTAAATGCAATAAACAATATATACATTATGTAATTAACACTGCTGTTGCTAATTTACTGAAATGGGTTGTGTATTCACTAAAAACCAATTAACACAGACGTTGCCTTCATTTTACTGGTGGTTACTGTTATTATTATTAGTAAATGCTGTATTTAAGAACAAGTATATTAAGTAGAGGTGTGGTGTATGGAGGTTTTTTATGCTTTAATATGGAAAAGCAAGGTTATTAAATGGTTGTGCAAAACAGTAAAAGGTCAATGAAATGAATTGTTTTACAGTTTTCATCATCTATGACGGAGTTTTTCTGTTAATTCATTACGTTTTTATGGAAATGTTGCATTTGTCTGTGTGGTACAAGCTGTGTGAATGTAATATTTTATATTATATATATATATATATAAAATATTACATTCACACAGGTTGTACCACACAGACAAATGCAACATTTCCATAAAAACTTAATGAATATATTTATAATTATTTCATCTCTTATGATAAGAGGAAAAAAGGAGGGATATAATCAGAGGCATCACGTCAAAGGACTCATTTCTGGCAGAGGTTCAATCTGGTAACGTAAATGGGGCTCCTATCTTGGGTGGGCCTGCACAACTACAAGTGCATAAAAAGAGAGCGGATAGCTGAGCAATCGCCATCAGCAGGACACATCAATCCAAAATGAGCCTCTCCACCAAGGACAAGAAACTCGTCAAGAGCTTCTGGGCAAAGATCGCCTCAAAGGCTGATGACATCGGCCATGATGCTCTGGTCAGGTGAGTCTGGCTTTATTTAAACACTGTATAGATCAAACTGAGCTGCATCTTAACTTCTTGTGCCATATACACTCTAATGATGCTTCTTGGTCACAGTAATTCATTTCACCTAGCATGGCAGGACCTAAAGGTGGACAGGGCTTTCATCCAGCAAAATATTAGAATTGTCCACATAAATGACAGATCGTTGTCCTGATCTTCAATATACAATATTTTCAAAATGAACAAAACTTACTTTTAACGGTTAGGCCAACGTAATTACAAAACTGTAATAACACACTGACATTCCAACATTTTTCTAAATGATTGGCTGTAGCAGATGATCTTCATGAGCAAACACTGGCAGACAAACCATGTTCTAACATCCTCATCAGAATCAGAATCGTGTCTATTGAGTGAACACATACAAGGAATTTGATTCCGGTCGATTGTATCTCTCAAGCACAGCAGTAAAAAAGAAAACAACAACAATGTAAATATACAATGAAAAGAATACTGAACAAATATAATATACAATAGTATACAATCTACAATATGAGTATGTGATATGGATTTATATTTATAAATATAAATGTTAACAATTTATATAAGTCTATATAAGTATTTTAGCACATATAAAATAATATGCATGTACTATTTATGATTATAAATATATATATGAATATACATATGTGTGTATATATATGTGTATAAATGGACACTCGTCCATACAATATAATAAAATAAATACAGATATAAACTCTAATATACAGAGATTGTATATAAAAGCCTCATGTAGGTGCGACATGAAGGTATTGTCATTCCTATCATCCATTTCTGTCAAGTGTAGGTTGCATCAGCCTTTAGGCTACACAATGCTTTTTAAGATCATTAAAATGATGCATTAGTGAATAAAAACTGCCTACAGCAAAACTATGACTGTCCTTCAATATGAAACTTTAGAGCCGAACACACAACGAGACTTTTCACTGGTATTTCTCACTGACTAAGCAGTTTCTTCTTTTTTGGCAGAATGCTCTCAGTCTACCCTCAGACCAAGACCTACTTCTCCCACTGGCCGAGCCTGAGCAGCGGCTCTGCCCCCGTGAAAACCCACGGTAAGAAGATCATGGCAGGAGTCGCTGAAGCTGTGGACAATATCGATGACCTTGTTGGTGGCCTGCTCACCCTCAGTGAGCTGCATGCCTTTCAAATGAGAGTGGACCCTGCTAACTTCAAGGTGACCTTCTTCACTTAAATTAAAACATTTTTTGCACTTTATTCTGATGTTAACATGTTATTTGTAAATACGAACCCCAGCAGTTCTTCATGAGCTTTTACACCTTTTATCCCAACAGATCCTGTCCCACAACATACTTGTGGTGCTGGCCATCTATTTCCCAGATGACCTCACTGCTGAGGCCCACCTGGCTGTTGAGAAGTTCCTTGCCTGTGTGGCCCTGGCCATGTCTGAAAAGTATAGATAAATATTTACATATTTTCAGTGTGCGATGGTGGGCTGACGAGACCAGTCCTGGGCATGATGTAACAAAATAAAAGCAGCTGTTCAGAAACTAAAGTTTGTTGTTTTTCCTTACAGGGTGCACAGAAAAGTTAATCATGTAATTGGAATTTACAACAATTCTAGTGATATAGTGAATTGCACTGTGTTCATCATAGTTATTTATAGTTTATTACAGAATACTACAGTCAAACCCTGTTATCTCGCCAACCCCACCTCTCACCATGAAATTCTGCAGGACAAATTTCCATCAATTTACTTACCCCGTTACGATAGCTCGCCAACCCCACCTCTCCCCAAATGTCAAGTCTGGAACAATAGGGACGAGCGAATGGGGTTTGACTGTATTATGGTAGTTTATTGATTACTATAGATACAATATAGTTTATTACAGAATATAAGTAATCTTACTTTTGTTATATATCAGATTATAATACAGCATCATAAATGTCAAACTTTTGTAGGCATCTGGAATTATAAATCCATTTATATGTATTGCTAATGTATATAATTTGCCATATATGTTTATGTTACAGGCATATGAAAAAAGCAAGTTCATCATTTGTGCCTACAGATTAATATGATATATGTAAAAAAAAAAAAGACAAAAAGAAAAAGTAAGGCTTTCAATCATTTATTTAACAAAACTTTCACATCAATAACTTCTTGCAGGCATTTTGTTTAATTGTCCACCAATTTTCCTGAGCAAAAATCCTTCAGTTTGGAAGATTTTCTGCATTAAGTACCCTTTTCAAATCATACCAAACATTTAATTAGGTTCAGAATACCCTCATCTCTTCTATTCTATTATTCCTTGTTGGATTTGCAAGTGTGTGTAGGATCGTTATCTTCTGGCATCTTCAGCATTCATAACTGAATCAAAAACTGTCTTGTCCCAGAGGCAAAAAAGCAACTTAAAATCAACATTTCCACCACACATGTACACATACTGTCTACATTACTGTCTACTATAGGCAAGGCCTGGTCTTTGCCTATATTAACGATTATTTTGCAAACTATAATCTTCTTCTAATGTTTTTGGGGAACACAGTTTCTAATCAATGGCACCTAATCTGAAACAACTGATTCTCATTATGAGCTGAAAACTGTGATAAAGGTAAAGATGCATTTACCTTTTCCATGTGTCTGTGTGTTTTTTGTTTAATAAAATTATGAAAGCACTACAAAACGTGAATTTTATGTGTCATTTATTGGAGCACAATCATCTTCATCTGTGACACTGTCAGAGAGGGTGAAATGTTTGCTCAAAAATGTTGAACATATTTTAACCCTTCTTAACCATTTCAGCTGATTTCATATGTTGGGAAAGCGTCACATCCTCAGAAAACTGCTAAGATTGTGCAAAAGAAAAGGGGAGAAGAATGTAATGTGGATCTGTTTAACTCTTAAACAGTGTAGAACTAAATAACAATAATGTTTTATCATTTATTTATTATTTTGGTCTCACTACAGTGTTAACAAAAATAGATAAGAAAAGAAAAAAGAAAAAAATAGAAAGATTATTGACTGTCAGTGAATGTCACCATTATTTATAAAAAATTATTTTAATAAATATAGTAAAGGATGTAGAGATAATTCTCAGTCTCACTGTCAAATAGGAGCCCATCCTTTGTCTCTGTGACTCTGTAAGTGCAGGGGGTTCATCGGTCATTGATAGGGGCTGATTGTGAGGTTTGGCCACTTGGAAGCAACCTTTCACCGCCTATTTGATTCACCAACGTCACTACTTCTTCTCTCCTCTGGGTGGTGCTGCTCGACTGAGTGCAGGAGACTTGGCTGAAAGCTGAAGATGATCTTTGCAACAGCTAGATGCAGAAAACAGCTCGGCTGAACCCCAGCCACATTTAAATCTAAAGTCTGAGTTTGGATTTTAGAACATTGACGGAACAGAGCATTGGATTATTTTGTGACGGCCGAATCTTTTCCTGCACTTAAACAGTACATTTAAATTCAACTAATCTTTTGGGGATGTCCTCTAGTTTACTGAATCATACTTTTAGTGAATGTGTTTTCATGTTTTTAGCCACTCCATTTAAACAAGCCACACCCAACACCAGGTTTGCAAAATCAGTGTATAAGACGCAGCCTATCATTGGGGAAAAACATTAATTGCTG
The DNA here is from genome assembly GCA_037576955.1 of Lepidarchus adonis. NCBI lineage: Eukaryota > Metazoa > Chordata > Actinopteri > Characiformes > Lepidarchidae > Lepidarchus > Lepidarchus adonis. Next base: position 632 of record JBBIGC010061022.1, on the reverse strand, counting down.
ACTTTTATGGAAAGGCAAGCCCAGATTTGAGCACAAATAAGACAATTCCATTTGTCTTTGTTGCTGCTCCTAATGGATAAAGTCACTGAAATATTTCAGTTCAGACCAGAGTGTGCATGGGTGCATATGTTTATGTGTTTTCCAAGGCAGTCAGTGCATTTGTAGAATAAAGGAAAGCAAAGGTCTTTGTGAAATGTGCAGTCAGACATACTGTCTTCTGCTGATAAGACAAAGCCATAACAGTCGGTGCATTTATGAAATTCACCTGTTACACGAGCAATAACATTATTAATCACTCTGGTGGTCATTTCAGTATTACTCTAATCTTCTCGTCTCCCAGCAGAAGCCTGAAAGCAACATAAATGAGACCAATTACATATTTCATTTTTATACTACAACTACCATCACTACTACTACTACTACTACTACTACTACTACTACTACTACTACTTTTACTAGTACTGTTACTACTACTACTACTACTACTACTACTACTACTACTACTACTACTGTTACTACTACTGTTACTACTACTACTACTACTACTACTACTACTACTACTTTTACTACTACTGTTACTACTACTACTTTTACTACTACTGTTACTACTACTGTTACTACTACTACTACTA
>JBBIGC010061001.1:0-11030 GCA_037576955.1 Lepidarchus adonis | reverse complement strand
CTGTAATGTTCATCATAGGTTCACTTCAACTGTGAGAGACAGAATGTAAAAAAAATCCAGGAAATCACATTGTATGACTTTTAAAGTATTTATTTGTATAATGGTGCAGAAAATAAGAATTTGGTCAATAACAAAAGTTCACCTCAATACTTTTTAATGTTACCTTGGTTTGTCAAATGTTTCCTGTAGGTCTTCACCAGGTTTGCACACACTGTAGCTGCTATTTTGGTCCATTCTTTCATGCAGATATTCTCAGGAGCGGTGATGTTTTGGGGCTGTCGCTGGGCAACACAGACTTTCAACTCCCTCCATAGATTCTCTGTTTGATTGAGGTCCAGAGACTGGCTAGAACACTCCAGAACCTTGAAATGCTTTTTACGTAGATACCTCTTCGTTGTGCTGGCTGTGTGTTTTGGATCATTGTCATGCTGGAAGATCCAACCACATTTCATCTTTAATTCTCTCACTGATAGAAGGAGGTTTTTGCCCAAAATCTAACGATACATGGCCACATCATCCTTTCCTTAATACAGGTCAGTCGTCCTGTCCCCTTTGCAAAAAAGCAGCCCCAAATCATAATGTTTCCACCGCCATGCTTCACAGTGGGTATGGTGTTCTTGGGATGGAACTCAGCATTTTTCCCCCTTCAACACGGCGAGTGGCGTTTATACCAAAAAGTTCCATTTTGGCCTCATCCGACCACATGACTTTCTCCCAATCCTCCTCTGGATCATCCAGGTGGTCTCTGGCAAACTTTAGATGGGCCTGGACATGTGCTGCTTAAGCAGAATTTTAATCCATGACGACATTGTTACGAATAGTAACCTTTGTTACTGTGGTCCCAGCTGTCATTGACCAGTTTCCCCGTGTAGTTCTGGGCTGTTTCTTCAACGTTGATCTCTTCTTACCAAGCCACTTGCCTATTGTAGATCGGATCATCCCTGTCTTGTGCAGGTGTACAATCTAGTCCCTGGTGTCGTTAGACAGCTCTCTAGTCTTGGCCATGGTAGAGGTTGGAGTCTGACTGTTTGAAGGTGTGGACAGGTGTCTTTTATACAAATAATGAGTTCAAACAGGTGCCATTAATACAGGTAACGAGTGAGGGATATAAGCACTTCTTAAAGAAGAAGTAACAGGTCTGTGAGATCTGTTTGTAGGAGCCAATTCCTTATTTTTTGCACCATTAAACAAATAAATTCTTTAAAAATCATACAATGTGATTTCCGGGTATTTTTTATTACATTCTGTTTCTCACAGTCTCAGAAGTGAACATATGATGAACTTTAAAGACGCTCTCATCTTTTTAAGTGGGACAACTTGCAGAATCATTGGCTACCAAATACTTTTTTGCCCACTGAATTTTAAAAATATATAAATCATTGTATAGAAATTACTAAATTGTGTATATATATATATATACACAATTCATTGACTTTATTAATTACTTTAAACAAATATACACAACTATAATGTATTCATTATAAATGAATTGATAGGAAAGTACAAGTAACCCGAAATAAGCTAAGCCAAAGCTATACATGATGATCAGAGTGAGAAAAATAGAATGAAAGAAGGAAGGAAAAACAAACAAAGGAAGACCTGGCCAGCCGCTCTGTGAACTCATGAACTCTCTGCACCTCATCCCGGTCATCAGGGTCCAGCACCATGATACAGTGGAAGTTTCCGTCTCCTACGTGACCCGCGATAGGACCTCACCCAACAAAACACAGCAGAATTACGCACCACATCTGTGCCAACATCACAACAACACACTGACAGTGGGGAAATAAATCTACATGAGTGTAAAGCTGGAATTCACAGCGGTGGAACTGATCTTGTATTGGTAACTGATATCCTTCCAATATCAGCAGGAAATGGGACAGGACATGGAATAAAAGACTGTATCTGACTGTAGTTTGAGTGTGAGCCCAAATTTAGAAGCTTATCCAATGAAAAACAGCCATAACATTAAGACCACTGGCTAGTTAGATATTCCATTACAGTGGCACCCCTCAGGGCAGGTTAGTGGGATATATTAGTCAGAAAGTGAACAGTAAGTTCTTGAAATTGATGTACTGGAAGCAGGAGCGCAAGGATCTGAGGCCTTTTTGTGATGGAGCATCTCCAGAAATGCAGGATTTGTGGAGCGTTCCAGGCTTGCAGTAGTTAGTACCTACCAACAGTGATCCTAGGAAGGAGAAATGGGCACCTAAGGTTCACTGCTACACGTGGGGAGTGAAAGTCTGGTCCAATCAGAGCTGTTTCAGCAGTATGAGGGGAAGGGCCTACTCAAACTTAATGTTATGGCTAATCTGTGCATATTCACTGACGTAAATAATGAGTTTATACCTGTAAGGTTGTTCCTCATCAGATCTTCCTTGGTTTCCACAATGACCTGAGGTAGACGAGACAGCGGCACACACACGTCGGTGGAGTACGCCTGCAGAGAGAGTAAAGGAGGCTAAAGTAGCTATAGATAAAGTCAGGTTTATATACTTTTTGGTCTGTGGAAGCTATTGTAGCCATCGCTGTAACAATACAGTACAGGCTTCCTCCAAACCCACTTACTTCCAAACTGCACCTTTGAGGTGGGGGAAAAAAATTGATACAGTGTAGTATAGCAATATTTTTTAGGATAACGCCTTGCTCCATTTTATTACAAACGTGTATAAACGTTTGTAATAAAAGACTGGATAAACACATTTGTGCATTTGTGTGTTGCGTCACATGTTAAACACATGGTACATATGAAGAAGAAGGAGAATCCATTATGTGTATTACACATATAAAAGTTATATAACTAACAGATAAAGTTGGGTTTATATACTTTTTGACCTGTGGAAGACATTGTAGCCATTGCTTTTGTGACAATACACTACAGCAGTGGTCCCCAACCACCGGGCCGCGGACCGGTACCGGGGCGTAGAGCATTTCGTACTGGGATGTACAAAAAACCAAAAAAAAAAAATTTTAAATACTTTTTTATATTTTACATTTTTTATACGATCTCAGTCTGTAGCATCTATGTTAGAGACATCAACTTTGCTGGTATTCTGGATGAAAGTCATGGCAGAAAACCCTGAGACAGCACTGAAAACGTATTCTGAAAAGACAGTTTACGCGTTACCATAGCGACCAGAGCACATGAGGGGCAGAGGAGGATGTTAATCTAATCATTATTAGCGCATTTCAGGAAGACGCTGCTAATAAGGTTACATAATTACACCGTGGATTCATGTTTATTACCATATTATAATTACAAAACAGTTTTTGTGTTGGTCATGTCATTTTATTTTGTTGTATTTATCCGTGACAACTACCCCGCAATTCCTACCCCATCCACACATCCAGATCCCAGCAGGGGCCTGTCAAGTATCAGCCACTGACCAACCAAGGGCCAGCCAGAAATTTGTAATGCACTACTGAATTCAAACCCTAATGGCTCTGTTCTTGTCTGGCATGTTGTTTAGCACTAGAATTCTTGAATTCTGCAAAAATGTGTCGCATTTATAGAAAATCGCTTTTCACAAAACGGTCTCCTTCACCGCTCCTATGAGAAACTCTCTCCGTCAAATTCATTTTTTTTCAGGAATTCCAGCGTTAGTGTGGCAGTATGCAGTTGCTTCTTGTAAGGTATTATGAGGCCTAAAAAGAAAAGAAAGTGCATTTAAAAATACATTACTAACAAAAATTAATTATTAATTTAAAATTGCAGAGTTTAATACATTGTTGTTTTGACCAAAAACCCAAATATAGAATTATGTTAATTCTGAATATATGCTTTGAATTGAATTTATGTAAAATAACATACAGAAAAGGCCTTATTTGTTTTCCTAAAACCTGCTTATTTCTGCAGTTATATGTACTAAAAGTGAGACTGGTTATGTTATTGGGCCTTTAAGACTGATATGTAAATGTGCTCGGTTCTGATTGGTTGAAAGTGCATGAGTCGCTGACTGGTTGAGATGTAGGTTCAGTTGTAGAACGGAGGTTAAGGTGGGGTGGGTGGGACAAAAAATATAATATGGGCCCTTTAATCCAGCAGGCGTCCCCATTGGTGCTCTTTTCCGGTTCCTCCTCGGCTCTTCTGGTGCTGAAGTTCTCACCTTGCAGCCCGGCCGCAGCGCCAGCGCAGCATACCAGGCGTCGTGCCGTGCTTTCCACAGCCGTGCCCGCGTCTCCTCGTCCTCTGCCCAGGCAAAGTCTGCACCTCCGTTCTCCCGCGTGATCTCCTCTGAACACAAACACACTGATCAGCCACATCATTAAGACCACGTGCCCAATATTCAGCAGGTCCCACATTCGGCCAAAATCCCTCATCCCTCTTCAGGAATAGACCAGGTGGGTTAGCCTTCACTTCCCACATGCATCAGTGAGCCTTGGGTGGTCATGACACACAGCGCAGCACAGTCAGAGCTGTTTCAGCAGCATGAGGTACCTGCTCGTTATTAGGCAGGTGGTCTTAATGTTATGGATGATCATGAGGGGAACCTGCTCACTATTAAGCAGGTGGTCTTAATGTTATGGCTGATCATGAGGAACCTGCTCACTATTAAGCAGGTGGTCTTAATGTTATGGCTGATCATGAGGAACCTGCTCACTATTAGGCAGGTGGTCTTAATGTTATGGCTGATCATGAGGGACCTGCACACTATTAGGCAAATGATCTTAAATATTATGCTTATCTGCATATACAGTGTCCTCCATAATTTGGGATGAAAATAAATTTTTCTTTGATTTACCCCTCTGCTCCTCATTGTTAATTGTAAATCAAACAATACACTCGCTCCCTCATTTATAGGCACCATAATGTTTGGAACAAAGTTTGGACAGGTATATGAAAGCCGTTATGTTTAATACTTTGTTGAATATCTCTTGCCAGCAGTGACTACTTGAAGTCTGAGATTCACAGATGTCACCAAGTGCTGAGTATCTTCTCTGGTGATGCTCTGTAAGAACTCTACTGAACTCTACTTTTAACTCCGGCTTGTTCTTTATCTGCATATGGAAGGCATTCTCAATTGGATTTAAATCATGTGACTGGCTTGGACGTTCAAGAAGTTTTCATTTTGCAGCCCTGTGAAACTCCCATGTTGCCATAGCAGTACGTTTGGGATTGTCATCTTGTTGCAGGAAGTTTGGAGGCATTTGCTGGAACTTGAGCAGATAAGATGTTTCTTTACCTCATAATTCATTGCTCAACTGCAATCAGCAGTTACATCATCAATGAAGATAAGTGGGCCACCATGGTGCAGCATGTGCACTGCCATGTTTAACAGATGAGCTGGTTTGCCTTGGATCTTAAGCAGTTACTTTTCTTCTTCATAATTTCCTCTCACCTCTCACCATCACTCTGATACAGAGTGGTCTCATCTATCCAACACTTCTTTGGAGGATTATTCTGTCATCAGCAGTGGAAAAACAACACAAAGTAAAGATCAAATCAGTGACGATGTTCTGTCACTTGAATGTCATCGCTTTTTCAGCCCTTTGCTACATTACATTACATCCGAGTGTATAATACAAGCTGGAAAAAGCCCAATTTAACACAAATAAAAGGAACCAAATTCATTGTGGCTGGAAAAGATGAGTTTTTAATTTTTGTTTGAATGACTGGAGGGTGGGGCTACTGCAGTACAGCGCTGTCAATCATCCATCTACATGTAAATTCTGCAGTATAAAATTAGCAACACTGAAATGCTAAAATTATTAGTCTTAACTTTCTTCACATCCTTCAAAATCAGATCAGTAAACGTCATCAAATGCGACCTGTGCCACTAATGCCGGAGACGGTTTCATCTTGGATTTTGCCGACATTGTGTGGAGCTTAAATTCTGCAGCGTAGTTCTTGTGTTGTGACATGATATCAGTAAGTGAAACATTTGATCAATTTAATAGTTTATGCTGAACTACAGTATAATGTCACTGGTATTGAGCTGCAAAGACTACAGAGAACAAATTAGATTCTTCTACTTCAGATCAGTAAATTCAGTAACACTGCAGCTAATAACATGAGGCAGCTTAATTACAGTTTTAAAACCTAGATAAGCGTTTCTGTGGCTTATAGAACGGGGCGGCCTATCGTTAGGGCAACACGGTCATGTATAACATCTGAGTACTTAGTTCCCCTACTTCTCCTGCATGGTTACTCTCTTGGAGATCAGGGGTTTTGTTCCAGAAGGTGACGATACACACTTTAAAGGGCCACCTGAGAATTAAATACCTAAAATCTACTAAAAATAAAATATTTGTCATTTTATAACCTTTATAACTTTTGAAAGATCAACTCCACGTCTGGTCTGCATCATCTCCATCCATTCTCCAAAGTTTGATGATAATACAAAACGGAAATCAGCTCCAGTGTCATCTTGACTACATACCTGTGATGGACACCTGCTCCTCTAAGCTCCTGGAGCTGCCGTGGAACTCCAGGAAGAGGGTGGGAGTCACAGGGTAGGAGAGCGAGTTAAAACGGTTACAGGCACCAATCATCACATCATCTAGGAACTCTGAAACACAGGGCAGCAGCGGGTAAGCGACACAACACATGGACAATAATGATGGATTATAGGAGAAGTGACCAGACGCTCTTTTACATCATTTTCCTAAGAAATCAAAGGGATGAACAGAGAAATCACTGCACACACACCTTCCAGGACCAGAGCTGGGGCCTCCTGGTCTAAGCCCTAAGGTCTCAGTGGTGTGTGGAAGAGAATTCCTAAGTTTGGGAGCCAAGTCACTGAATGACCTGCCTCCTACAACGGAAAGTCTGGTACGAAGAACCAGAAGAAGATTACTACCAGAAGATCTGAGAGAGCTTGAGGGAGTGTAAGGAGTCAGTAGTTCAGTAATGTAGAGGGGAGCAAGACTGTGGAGGGCTTAGAAGGTGAGTAATAGAACTTTAAATGTTAAAAGTGTAACTCAGAGAAAATGGCGGAGATATGAGCAATGTGCTTTGAGTAAGTAAGAACTCTGGCAGCAGAGTTTTGAATATACTGTTTTACCCATTCCTCCATACAGAACAGCTTAGATGTTCATACCAAGCGCTCGCTTTAGGTCCTTTCACAACATTTCAGTTGGATTAAGGTCAGGACTTTGAGTTGGCCTTTCCAGAACATTTTTTTAACTGTTCTTTGTTCAAACCACTTGTGAGTTTTGGGTCGTTGTCTTGCTACATGACCCACAGTTCATGGACAGAGGTCTTGACATGTTCCTTTAGAATTCTCCGGAATAGTTTAGAATTCAGTTTTCCTTCAATGATGGCAAGCATATATATACATATTATATTTGATTAATATTATATTTATATTGTATACAATATTATATTTAATAATATTAGAAATCAAATATTGCTATTACTATATAGACAATTGAGGCCTAATGGTTAGGACCTATTGACCTTGTTATCAGATGGCCATGGGTTTAAGTCCCACTGAGGTACCGTCCTGCTACACTGCTGCATTGCCCACATAATATTGACTCTTACAATGGCACTTGTCACGGGGTGAGACATATCAGGCAGCAAGGGAACAGGCAGTTCTTGGAGGCTCTTGAACCCACCAGCCCATACGAGCTATGATAATATGCTGAGGAGTGGGACAAGATGTGCTGGGGCAGGGTGGTAGGTTCCCAGGAGTACTCTGCAGCATATGCGACTATACATTAACGTGAGAAACTGCAAACTTGCGTTTTCTTCACCGTGTTAGACTTCGCACCGCTCCAAGATAAGACACACACCTGCAGTGCATTAGTCACAACCGCTGGCTGATCGATTAAAGCGACATTCTAACAAATATGCTGGGGTTTTGGGGGAATTCTGATGATGCAAAACACTGAAAATGTTGTGGAGATGACTTTAGATCAGACGGGTGAAGACGTTGGTCAGTAAAATTAGAGATCATGGCTTTAATCCCCAGCTTAAGCGACTGGCACTGTGCTCTTGAGGACGACACTAATCCCTGCGTTACTGCCAGGACACGGGCGCGAGCTTGTGTAAGACACTCTAGATAAAAGCTAAATGCAGCTGATGGGGGATTTCACACGGATTTGAGTTCACATTTGGTCAACAGACAAAACAATCTGCCTTTGTACTGGAACGGAAATTGGGAGTGGGCGTGGCCTAAACTGGAAGTGGCCATGAAGTGAATTAAACTTGTATATTCTGTGATTGGAAACTCTGACAACACAATCGATAATAAGATTACAAAGAAGCTATAACTAATAATTATAATAATATATTTTAATTATTCTTTTAGCTTTTGCTAACCACTAGCATCAGTGAGCTTTGGATCTCTTTTGTTACCTTCTGCACACCTGGAACACTCCAGTATTTGAAGAAAATCCAGTATTTAATAATGTATTTGTCTGAAACTTTGCATTTACAATTTTTAATAACATTGTTGCTGATGTGTGAAAATCTAGGCCCCCGCTGCTCACCGATCCGGGCAATGGGCACTCCAGCCTGCAGGACCTGAACTGTACTGTCCACTGCAGCCTGGACAGAAGGGAAGGAGCAGACGGCAGACACCATGCTCTCCGGGATGCCATACAGCCTAAGAGTGGCCTTCGTCAGGATCCCCAGAGTGCCCTCAGAACCCACAAACAGGTTCGTCAGGTTATAACCAGCGGAGGTCTTCCTGCAGATGGAGAAAAGAGGGTTACAGTGTTAAATTAGTTATTTTAAATTAATTAAATTAATTATTTAATTAATTAAGAACTCATAGAAATATTTTAGGGTATTTACATCAATAAATATAAAATTTAAAAAATCATATTTAATTACAAACATTTTTTGAAAAAATTTAAATTGTTCAATATTTCTAGACATTCCTTTCAGAAAGTGATATCCATATCTTAGATTCATTACACATATAAAATATGTGTAAAATATGTGCTCTGTTGAGGTGTAATGGTGTAATTTTTTTGAGGTGTAATTTTCTGAGACAGTGAACTTTGGGTTTTATTATCTGAAAGCCATAATTCCAGAAATTCCAAGAAAAAAAGGCTTAATATATTTCACTCTATGTGTAATAAATCTATATAATGTATGGATTTCACTTTCTGAAAGGAATGTCAAGAAATATTGAACTTTTTCACAATATTATTTTTTTTTTAGATGTACCTGTATATACTTCCTAGTCCAGTAAAATGCACCAGTTGGTACAATTAATTATAGTTAAAGATAAGAGTTAAACGAATGTCAAATGTCAAAACATACCATTTGAACCAAGTCCATATGATCTTTACAGTCAAACCCCATTATCTCACCAAACTTGCCTCTCACCATGAAAGGCTGCAGGACAGATTTCCTTCCATGCTTTTTATCTCGTTAAGCCACCAACCTCACCTCTCGCCCTCGTTCAACGTTCAAAGTGTCAGGTACATGCATTTCTCCATTTATTTCACCAAACTCAGTGTCAGTGCTGCTACTGCTGCTGTTGGTGGGTGACATTAATGTGCAATGGACCAATCACTGATGCAGCCTCGGTCTGGTTGGTGTCTGGACCAATCAACACAGGAAACCCCGCTGTTTGACTGACGGCTGGTTGTTGTCCAAGCTCCACCTCTGCAAGTACGACTAGCTTCGATTCTGAGTTTGCGCAATAAGTTTGTGAATTAGACCCAAAAATGTCTGGTAAACAAAAGTTGCATTCTCTGAATACTGAGCAAAAAAAGGAAATTGGAAAATAACTGGACAAAGATGCAGCAGGATATCACTGACGCTTCTACTGCTCGATTTTATGAGCCGGTCGCTCAACTTTTGCTTCTACAGAAGCATGTGGAGCTTGAAGCTGGAAATGTGGTTTTCGTTTGCTAGATCACAAAATGTGACCATTACTGATGCTGTTTTACATGGAGAGGCCAAACAGTTTGGAGCTGAACTGGAATTGTAACTATTTTCAGCAGGGGTCTTCACTTTTTAATTCTACAATTGCTTGCCAACTCCCCAAATTTAGGAAATGGACCAATAAGGGCGAGTTAACAAGTGTCAATTCCATCTGTTTGTGATTTCACAAAATGCATTTCCATATACTTCTATTCAGCATATAGCTCCATCCATGAAGTGAAAGTGACTTGTCATTGTGAACACACCCCAGTGCACTGCCTATATAGTAATAGCAATATCTAAATTCTATCAATATTTAATATAATATTATATACAGTAACACTAATATAAATATAATATTATTCAATATTGAAGGAAAATGTCAAGAAATCTGTTCATGAGACAATGGGTCATGTAGCAAGACAACGACCCTAAGGTCATAAGTGGTTCTAGCAAAGAAGAAGAATGAAGAGAATGTTCTGGAAAGGCCAAGTCAAAGCCCTGACCTTAATCCAACTCAAATGTTGTGGAAAGACCTACAGTAAAGCGAGCGCTTCATGTGAGGAAACCCACCAACATACAAGCTGTTCTGTATGGAGGAATGAACTAAAACTCCTCAGAGTGGATGTGCAGAGTGGATGTGTGATAAACAGTTACCGCACACGTTTAGTTTAGTTATAGCTGCACAAGGAGGAGTCACCACATACTGATAGCACATGTTCACTTACTTTTGCACACGCAGATATGTTATTGGATCTTATTTTCAACAAATCTGATCAAATATAATGTTTGTGTCATCAGCTTAACTCAATTTCCTTCATCTACTAGGATATAAAATTATACAACATTTTAAAGGGTACATAAACTTTCAAGCACCACTGTATGTTTATCACCTGAAGGTTAAGGTTCATCATGCGCTGCTATGGGGTATGAGGTACCTTGGCCTGCGCCCCCTGCCTGCTGTGTGGAACACGCTGCCATCCGCCAGCACCACCTCCAGGTTCAGAACATTCTCCCTCATGGTGCCATAGCGCACGGCATTGGTGCCAGACGCGCTGGTGGCCGCCATTCCACAGAGAGACGCGTCAGCTCCGGGGTCTGAAAACACAGAGCTCACAACATTAAGAACCACCTGCCTAATAGTGAGAAGGTCCTCATCATCCTCAGCCATAACATTAAGACCACCTGCCTAATAGTGAGAAGG
>JBBIGC010060990.1:0-11031 GCA_037576955.1 Lepidarchus adonis | reverse complement strand
CAAACACTCTAAGTGGGTCTGGTGGAACAGTATGCAGAAAAGCACCTCATGCCCACTGTGAAGTATGGGGGAGGATCCGTGATGCTGTGGGGCTGTTTCTCTTCCAGACGCTCTGGGAACCTTGTTAGGGTGCACGGCATCATGAATGCTTTGAAATACCAGGACATTTTAAATCAAAATCTGCTTTGCGGTTGTGTTGCAGTAAATGACGCAGGAAACATTGCACGGGTGGAGGGAAGAATGTATTCCAGTAAATACCAGCAAATTCTGGAAGCAAACATCACACCATCTGTAAAAAAAGAGGGCTGATGAGCTTCTACAACCGGACAATGATCCTAAACAAGCCTCGAAATCCATCATGGACGACCTCAAGGGACGCAAGCTGAAAGTTTTGGAATGGCAATCACAGTTCCCTGATTTAAACATCACTGAAAATTTGTGGGTAGATCTTAAAAGAGCTGCGCATGACAGACGACCAAAGAATATTACAGATCTAGAACCTTTTTCAAGGAAGAATGGGAGAAAATCCCAAGTACAAGAATTAAAAGTCTTTTCGCTCTAAAAAGCGTTTGAAGCTGTGAAATCTGCCAGAGGAGGTGTTACTAAGTACTGATTATGTAGGGTGCCCAAACTTTTGCACAGTGCCACAATAATGTTTTAGAATGTATTTTTGTTCAATTTATGGCATAATAAGTAACTATGCATCAATGTTTGGTGAAAATATTGTGTATTTTTTTTCATTTCCTAGAGACGCAGTGTTAACATCTTTTCAATTACAAAAATCACCAAAATCTATTTATCAATGGGTGTCCAAACTTTTGAATAAGACTGTATGTGAACCCACAAATCAGGTGCTGCATTTCCTGCTGATTGTCCTACTTTCACAGAGATTGTTTTCCTATTAATAATGTGATGAGTCAGACCAAATGAGCCAAATGCAGAAATTCCATAGAACTTCCATGTGAAGGGGCGGGGCTAAATTGGTGTAGAATAAATATGGAGATATTATGTAAGTGTACCGTTTCTTTTTTTGACCACAAAACAGGCCGTTTCTAAAGTTTCATTTCCATATATGGACTGTATGGATATGGACACTGAAGTTTAAACAATACTTTTCAAACCCTTTAATATAGTGCTGTTGATACCATCACAACTTAAACACGGTTTTGTTTCAAAGAGATCATCACTAGTTTTGCTTCATTTTATTGCAAAATTATTTGTACTCATTATATATTTGTTTGTTCCATCCTAAAAGATGACAGGAAAATACATATTGATTATCAAAAACATTTCTTAAAATATCATCATATGATATTTTTGCAATATCACCCACCCCTACGTTGCAATCCCAATGTGTAGGAGTATAATCACAATACTGATATTTTGTCCATATCCCAGTGTAAAAAGCATTTTAAAAACATCTGACAACGTTATCTATGTCCACCAGAAGCTAGCTGTCATAATACTCACAACGAATATTTCAGCGTGTCATCCAGTTCCATAATCGCTGCCTGGTTACCACACCGATAGCAGTAATTTGGAGCACTGAAGATGGTAACTACGTTCCTCTCGTGACACCAGTTGTAGCCCTAAAGGAAGAGTTTCATCACATTACTGATCAAACTCAGGTTACAACAAAGTAAAGACACTTAATATTACACTTAGGACCATGGAGAAGATATGATCACATTAACAAGCAATGGTGACGTGAATTCTCAGTGTTTTGGGACCTATGCTTTGTTCTTGTCACTAGAAGAGCAGCTTTAAGCCCCTAGATGTTCTGGAGGCCTGTTTGGAAGTTTCTACTCCTCAGACACACTCACTAAACAATGTTATTACAGGTGAGATGAACCTGGTTTGCTTTAGAAAGAAAATCACCAAAATGTGTTGGACACCAGCCCTCCAGGACCACAGCTGGACACCCCTGGTTTAGGACCTGCTTGCAGCAACAGGACAATAACCAATAACCCCTATATTAATAAAACACACCTGCTAATTCCCATGTTTTCAGGTGTTTGAGGAGGGGAACAACCACACAGTGCTGAACACCAGCCACCCAGGACCAGATTTTGGCACCTCTGCACTACAATGTTCTCCTCCTGTTTAATCCAAGTCATTAATCGAGTCTGATGTTTGTCTGGACGTATTAAATGCAACTGCAAACATTTTAATCATTTTACTTCGATCATTAAGCAGTGAAACGATACTCAAACAAAACTTAATGTAACAAGGTTTCTACGGGTTTCAACAAGTTAAATTTAAGATTTTAAGACATTTTAAAAAAGAGCATTATGAATTAAATTTTACGTTCACTCCAGGAAAAAGAATTACTGATAATAAAAAATTATTACATTTATCTCCTCACTTCTGCACTCAAGAACAGTCTGTGGGTTTTAGCTGCGAAAATGTTTTCCTGATTTCTCATGTGATTTTAGTGTCTTTACATCAAACTTCCCCAATGTGCAGTAGCATCACTTTGTTCTTAACTGATTTAACACTAAATGCATCGTCATTCTCCAGCAGCAGGTTCAACCTGCACTCACCCCCATATAGACTAATGTAGAGTCAAATAACTGGACCTTAGAAAACCTTATGGCACATCACTACTTCACAAATCATCCATCTTCATCCATGGAGATCAGTTCACAGCGGGTTGCTGTTTATATCTGCGATCAGGTTTAATCTTACTACAGCTACAACACAGAACCAATATACACCGTCCCAACAGAGAATTTTGAGCTAGCAAAAAAACTAGCGTTAAAACACAGACATGTTTTAACTTTTTAAAAACCTAGCGCATCAAGTCCATGTTTTAAGACATTTTAAGGCCTTAATTCAATTCAGACTCAGTAGAAAAACAAAGTACAGGCCATCAAAGATCTTTTCATTTGTAAAAGCCTTGTATGCAGTTATTCCTCCTTAGTTACAGTTGGTCATTACTGTAAATGTTCATATTTGAGCTTGTGGTTTGTGTTACCTCCATCACTAACTGGTGAGCTCGGGACACTAGGGTCAGGCAGTTGGCATGATTGAACGTTTCAGAGATGTCCTGACCAAACGTGTACCCGGCTCCTCTGGGGGAAATGCCCCAACCACCGCGATCATCAGGGTCTGACCACAGCAGGTCGCACATCGGACCCTGTCAACGACATTGGAACACTGAGATCAACATAAGCCAACATAAAAAGAATTATAAACATATGTAGCAAGTGATTACAATGTTTTAGCCCAAATTCATACAGATTTCGCCTAAAGATATTGAACAAATACCAAAATTACGAACAAACATGAATATTCAGAATATTCCAGCCCAAAATATACAGTGACAAGAAAAAGTATGTGAACCTTTTGGTGTTTCATGGTTTTCTGCAGCAATTTGTCATAAAATGTGATCTGATCTTCAAGGGTATTGACAAATATGACGAACTAAAATAATAAACTGTAAACTTGAGAATTTGTAACCCTTATCAGCTTTATGTAAATCCACAATTCTTGATCCCAGATCTGCTGAAAGCGCTTTCTCCACACCTCCAAATTCATTTTCTGGGGGGTCATTAACTCGAGGGTTAACATACTTTTTGCTTATGGATATTTTCAATAAAGACTGTGGCAAACTGCCCCTCGCCCACGTGCCTCGCCCGATCCGTTGGCGACACCTCCTGGCAAAAAGCCAACAGAAGGGGGTGGAACCAGCGGGGAGGGCATTGCTGGGGGCACGTGGCTGCTGAGCAGATGAGGAGCCAGCCGGGGGCAATCAGCGTGGCCAGGTGCGCCCGGTGTAGCGGGTGCTTAAGAGCGAAGAGAACAGAGGGAAGAGATCGAAAACGAGGATCGCAAAGAAATCGAAAGAACAAGCGAGCACGGAGGAGCGGGAGTGAGCCCAATCACCACCGCCGAACGAGGAGCTGGCGGAGAGGCGAGAAGCTGAGCCGAACACGAGGAGGTGGACGTGGCCGAGCACGTGCTTCCTTGTGAGAGGAGGAAGGCCGCTGGACTGCACCCAAACGAGGGAGAGGCTCGGCTTCAATGGCCGGCGGTGCGGTGGTGTGAGGCGGGCTGCTGCTGCGGGTCGGCAGGAGCTCCTCGCTCATCAATGCAAATTCGGTGAGCAGCTGAGGCGAAGGGGGCGTGGCAGTTGACGCGGCGGTGATATCACTCCGTGGAGCGGCCGGGTCTGATTCGGTGCCCCACCCGTCGGACCCAGGGAGAAGGAGCCGAAGTCTCGCCCGAAGAGGTTAAGGTGGGGGCTGAGCCGAACACGGGCCGGACCGAGCTGCCGTCCCACGGCCCGAGGCCGCCACAAGGAGAGGCGTGTGCGAGGGGGGCGGAACCCCGGCGCGAGCCGGGTCCTTCTCGAGAGAGGAGCCGCTCTCCTCCGTCACGACCGTGCCCTGCCAACCCCGAGGAGGAGATGGAGCTGCTCACCGGATCCAGCCATTTTAAAGAGCCCGGGAGGCCGCTTGCCCTGGGAGTGCCAGCGGCCCGGGCCCCTACCACTAATTGTATGCATTCTGTTCACAGTATGCCCCAGCCTACCAGAGGACGCCGGCCCTCGGAAACGCCCACAGTGTGCCTAGAAGAGGTGGTGCCGGCCCTCCTGATCAGGTGGATGCTGGGGACAGCATGGCGCGGTGCCCAGCTACCAAGGGGCAGAAAAGAACAGCACCTTTGTGTTAATTTCCCCACTAAATAGAAAAAACTAAAAGGCTGGTGAATAAATATGCCCCAAAATCGGGGGCTGACTAGATACTGTGTCTCTTGGTGTCACTGTGTCTCTTGTGCCATGGTGCCCGTCACACTTATGTAAGTTAATAACGCATCCTCGTGTTTCTGTGTTATATCGCTGCGTGATTGTCGTGCGATATATCGATTATCACGATATCGTGGTATTGTGATATTATCGTTATCGTGGGCCACATATTGCATATCGTATCGTATTTTGAGATACCCTGGGATTCCCACCACTAGTAGATAGTCTTATTCTGGATTTTATCTGGAGCAAAAAGCCTCCCAGGCTATGTTGTCAAATTTTACAGAGGCTAAAAGCCTTGGGGGAAATGGCACTACCTAATTTCTTATATTATAACTGGGCCACTAATTTAAAAAACCTGAATGTCACACAGCCCCGGGCATATAAGCAGCATCGCCCCGCTACAATGTCAAGGACAGGTGTGTCTAATGGATCAGCACCATGGTCAGCACCTGTGCCTTGTGCAGGTTTTATGTTGTGCTTGTGTTTTATAGATGAAGGAGATTCCGAGGCGGAACAGGAGACCTCGCGTTGCGGCTCTCCCTGAATTCTTGTTTGACTAATTCCCCATCCCTAGAAGAGACTTCAACCTTCATCTTTTTGTTTACAGTTTACACCTTTATTTTGTGTTAATAAATTTCCCCTTTGGGGTTGTTTTGCCTCTCATCTGCCTTGTTGGTGTTGTCTGTGGGCCTATCTTGTCACAGTGGTGGAGTCTGCGGGCACACTTGATACCGATTAACTTAATGGATACAGATTCACACCCGGGCTGGGTGGTCCGGTTGTTTGGTAATAATCACTCTTTCTCTCTCACGCTCTCTCTCGCTATCTCCCTCCCAGACGGTCGACATAAGGCCCGGGACTATTTAACTAAATTAAGCCCCGAGGATGACGTGGAGGCGTTTCTCCACACAATCGAAGCCTCAACAGGCTTATTTTGACTTACGGGGGAGGACGCCAACAGCTACCCTATACTAAAAAGAGCCATATTACGCCGCCTGGGCATTACCCCAGAACATGCCTCCCAGGCATTTCATGAATGGCAGTATGATGCCCAAAAGTCACATCAGACACAGATGGCTAAGCTCCTGAGGCTGACTCGCCGCTGGCTCCGACCTGAGGAACTCTCCTCCGAGCAAATAGTGGAGTGGGTCATGATGGACGGCTACATACGAGCCCTCCCATATGCAGTTCAGGTAGCCGTGGGCCAGATGGGCCCCTCGAATATGGGTGAACTGGTCGACTTTGCCGAACGGGTGGACGCGGCCCGCTCCCAGGCTCGTGAAGGTAAACCGGACCTCAACACCCGCAGGTAAAAAATACCCTTCCTCTACTCCTTCTCCTGCCACTTCTCATGGGTCTGTTTCTACTTCTTTCCAGGGAGGGCCATTGGAAGGTGCTGCGAGCGGGAGGTCGATACAGCACCCCCAGGAGAGGGTCCTGCTTGGACCACGTGACGAACCGATGCCCATAGGGGCGGGGCCCCTGCCAGAGCGCCACTTCCTGGTCAAAAACGACTTACTGTACCACGGAGACTTTGGTGGTCCCAAAAAGCAAAATTGACATTGTCATGCATCTGGCCCACTTGCATCCACTGGGAGGACACTTGGGAGAAGAAAACACGAGTTTTCTTCCCACTCATCCCGTTGCCTATTATCGACGTTCCGTTCGAACGTATTGGCATGAATCTGGTCGTCCCGCTACAAAAGTCCGCGAGGGTACATGAATACATCCTGGTTCTGGTCGATTATGCTACTCACTACCCCGAGACCATCCCGCTGCGAAAAGCAACCTCTCGCGCTGTGGCCCAGGAGCTGTTTTTACTGGCCAGCCGAGTGGGGATTCCAAAGGACATACTCACTGACCAAGGTACTCCATTTGTTTTTTGGTTAATGGCTGATCTGTGTAGGTTGCTGCAGGTTTGGCATCTCCGGACCTCCGTCTACCACCCCCAAACAGACAGTCTTTCAGAACGCACAATTCAGTCCATTAAGCGCTCGTTGCGCCGGGTGGTAGAGGAGGACGGGAGAAATTGGGACCTCATGCTGCCTCATTTGCTTTTTGCTATGAGAGAAATGCCCCAGGCTTCCACCAGCTTCACCCCGTTTGAGTTCCTCTTTGGGTGCAAACCACGGGGGCTACTGGACGTGGCCCGAGAGGCCTGGGAGCAGCAACCAGCGCTGTTTAGATCAGTGATCGAGCACGTCCAGGAGATAGAGGAGCGCATGTGCAGGGTGATGCCACTGGTGCGAGAGCACATGGAGGAGGCCCAGCGCTGCCAGCAGCAACAGTATAACCCCGGCCGGCTGGAATTCCAACCAGGTGATCGGGTTCTGGTGCTCCTCCCCACCTCTACGTGTAAATTTCTGGCAATGTGGTAGGGCCCTTTCACGGTCACAGAAAGGGCCGGCCCGGTTAATTACAGGATCAGCCAACCAGGCCGACGCCAGGGCTCAAAATTATATCATGTGAATAGATTAAAAAAATGGATCGAATCGGTCCCCCTGGTGTCGGCTTGGGGTACCCTGGCAGTAGAGCCCCTTCCCAAAACGGAGCTCCATCTTGGAGAGCAGCTGAATGGGACACAGCGGCAAGAGGTAAGAGAGCACCTCGATCAGTTTCATGATGTTTTTTCATCTCTCCTCAGCAGGACTCAGGTGGTGCAGCACGACATCCGCACCCCTGCCGGTGTAGTGATTCACCAGCGGCCGTACCCAGTGCCAGAGGCCCGTCGAGCTGTGATGGAAAAGGAGGTGCAGAAAATGCTGGAACTGGGAATAATCGAGGAGAGTAATAGCCCCTGGTCCATCTGGTTTTGTAACAATTTCCGTAAGCTGAACGAGGTCTCCAGTGGTCGATCTGATAGAGCGGCTTGGTCAGCACCGGTTTATCACCACCCTGGACCTGACCAAAGGCTACTGGCAGCACCCCCACCGGCCAATGGCATTACGTCACTTTGCCGTACGGTCTGCACGGAGCACCGGCGACCTTCCAGAGGCTGATGGATGAGGTCCTCCGCCCCCCCCTGCGCCTACGCCGCTGCCTACCTAGATGATGTCATCATCCATTCCGAAGGTTGGCCGGACACCTCATAAGGCTTCGACCCCAAATTGAAAAGGTTGAAGCCGTAAGGGAAGCTCCACCCCCCGAAAGTCAAAATGTCCACCTCTGCACCCTGTGTCAATGACGGCCTGCCTCCATGTCCCGCGAGTGTCCACAATTGCCTGCCTTCATGTCCCGCAGGCGTCAAAAATGGCCCACCTCCATGTCCCACGTGCAGTGATGATGACCCGTCTCCAGAGTCTGCACGTGTTCCAGAGTCAGCACCTTCACATTCAGCAAACCCTGGCTCATCCATGCCACAGGCGGTGCCCATAAACGTTGTCCCGTCACCATACTAGCTAGTGAACTGTGCCCAGCAGCTGCCCCCACTGGTGCACAGTTCTGGGTTCCAGTCCCAACCTGTGTCACAGAGTGCATTGAGGTGGCAGCAGCCTCAGCCAAGGCCACCGGTAAGGCCCGGTGGAAGTTCACATCCACTGACTGTGCCCCTGTTCCCTGGCTTGCAGCCTTACACTGGCTCTCCAGTTTCCTGGGCCATTGGTCTGGCGGGGGGGACAGTTCCCTTGCTCGCAGTCACAGGCTATGCCCCAGCTTCTGTTTCAGTCACAACCATTGCACCAGGCTGCTTTCTGGCCGCAAACTGTACACCCTCAGTCTACTTTGAATTTTTGTCATGTGGTTTTTTGGCTGTGTCCATGTGTTTGCCATTTTCCACGTTCCCCTGTTTTGTTTGTGTACCTGTGCCTTTGTCTGTTGTGTTTAGTCTCTTGTTTCAGGTTTTGCCTAGTCTGTGTGTCAGTTAGATCTTGTTTAGTCATTGTGTTGGTCTAGTCGATCTGTCGTGTCATCTTGGTCATTGTTTTGGTCCTGTCCAGTTCTGGTCCTGTGTTCCTTGTCTGTGTCCTGGTCATTGTCCTGGTTTTGGTTTGACTGTCTGGCCTTTATTCAGCTTTTTCCTAGTCCTGTTTTGTTTGTGCCTTGTTCTCTGATTTTGGGTCTTGTCTCTGCCCCCTCTCCAGGTGTCTCTAGTTTATTCATTTTTAAATGCCTGTGTTTCCGTCCCTGTTGTCAATTTATGTTAGTATATTACACTGTATGTGCATATTTCCATTTAAACCCTTTATGTTTGCTCTCATCATGTTGCCAGCGTTTAACTCCAACCCACGCCAGTCATTACAATAAGAGTAAATATATGCATAAAATAGAGCCAGTGATGTAACCATAAAAGAGTATGGCGTAACTTGAGGACCCCCTGTATAGTGAAAGTATATACTACTGTGCTTTACTACGAGCAGAACTAAAAATCGCTTTACAGGATTACATGTACATTACATTACATTACATTATACATGTAAATATTTGTGACAGTATTAATGATGGTACTACCATGTCAATAATGCAAGACCATTTGCCCCATTTGTTTTAATGTCAGAAAAAAGTAAATTCTTTCCTTAAAAGACCCCCCCCCCCCCCCAAAAAAAACCCAAACAAAACAGGCCCCTCCATGACAACATTCTTGGCCATCATTCATCACTGCAACTAATCATTGTGTAAATGATCAATCCTGCATACATTTCCCCTCTTTGTCTGTGTGTTAGAGCTGTGGGTTGCAGGCAGGTGAGCAGGGGGTGGTAGAGCGTGGAGTAATGAGGGAGGTGCTCAGAGTGCTTATAGTGGCATCGCCCCCGAACTCTAACCCATGATGGATTGTCTGCTTGTGCACTGTGACAGACAAGCAATTGATAGAGGGAGCAGTGGAGAGATGAAGAGGGGTGAAAAATAGAGAGACAGAAATCAGGCTACATGATGGGGAGTAAGGAGATGAGGGAAAAGAGAGCTAGAAAGGGGACAGTGAGTGAGTGAGTGAGTGAGAGAGAGAGAGAGAGAGAGAGAGAGAGAGAGAGAGAGAGAAATGGTTAGAAAAAAAAGTAAAGAGAGGTATACATACTGAGTGGGTAACTGATGCTGATATCGGAGAGTTTCACTGTAGGTGTTAGTGTGGATAATGATAGGATCGTAAAGCAAACATCAACCCAGTGTTGCACAGCACATTCTCTGTAAACAAAGATGTTCTCCTCAGCCTGACATTGTCAAAGGCCATTTGACTTTCCAGTCACTTCTGACAAAATGACACTTCTTCACTAATACAAGACAACAATCATTACATACAGTAGGAACATTCATCCTTTCCACTCATAAATTAATTATCCTTCTGCCAAAAAGTGAAGGTTCAGGCCAGTCTGCTGGTCAGACAGAATTGATTTTGACACACTAAGGCTATAATGGCACTGAGTGAGGTGGCCTTTAAATACAGTTATGAGAAGCATGGTCCTCAGGCTTGCCCCATGACACTCATCATTTCTACACTGGCTGACCAGCTGTCAAGGCCAGTGTCTATGAAGAAATGCTATACTATTCAATGTTTGGTGCATTGTCTAACTTTCCCTTAAAATGCTATTTTATAAGATTCAAGATGTTTATTCATCACATGCCTTTTTATACATGTACAACAAGCAGTGAAATGCATCATGATCTACTCCAGACTGTGCAAGAATAAGCTATAATTAAAGATACTATGGAAAAAAACTTTACAGTAAATGAAAACTTAAAATAAATTATCACACACAAATAGTATAATGCAAGCAGTTTAAAAAATTGTCCAGAAGAACCAGAGATGCAAACATCAGGAGAGTGAATAATACTACTGCCAGAATACAGCCGCACAGATTGAAACTGTGTGCAGAGTAAAGTGCAGATGTACAATGTCCAGTGTTATGATCTGTAGATTGGTGAAGTGCACAGACAGTACAGATAATAGACAGCACAGACAGCAATGTTCACTCAGATGTTCAGTGTGTGGTGTGTGTGGTGGCGGCATTGGTGTAGATGTCCTGGGGGCATGTACTGAATGTCCAGGGTCAGGATACTTTCCACAGCGCCTGTGCAGAAAGTCTTTAGGATCTTAGAAGAGACCCCAAACTTCCTCACTTGTCTCACGTGGTATAGACACTGCTTTGCTCATTTGGTCTGAATGTGGTTGTGTTCAGACCATGTTACAGTGAGGAACAGGTATTTACATGTTAAAAGTATTTGAACACCCTGCAATTTTCCCATGGAGGTCACATTGTAGGGGCACACTGCAAAAATGATTTTCTAACTTAGCAGTTTTGTCCTGTTTTCAATCCAAATATCTAAAAAATCTTAAATCAAGATACATT
>JBBIGC010060970.1:0-11031 GCA_037576955.1 Lepidarchus adonis | reverse complement strand
AGAGAGAGAGAGAGAGAGAGAGAGAGAGAGAGAGAGAGAGAGAGAGAGAGAGAGAGAGAGAGAGAGAGAGAAACTAAAACTTTGAGAAAAGTTTGAAACTAGGAAATTTAAAACAAAATATTTCTGCAATTTAAATTGGTAGCCGGTAGCTGTCCTCAGGTCTGTTTGAAAGTTTTATGGTAAATGAACCAATTAATAAAGTTTTATTAAGAGTAAGCTCTTAGAATTTCTTTTTTTATTATTTTTTTTTTTTTAAATTCAAAAAGGTACGAGCAGCTGCATCTTACCACTCTCGTCCAGAAGGAAGTCGTCCTGGTAACGAAACTTTTCTGGTCCACAAGCAATGAATATGTCATCTTCACCAAAAAAGTCCTGGAGGCACATCACCTGGAAACACAGCAGTGATGAAGACAGAATGAAGAGTCAGATTTTATAGTTTTTTTCTGAATAAAAATGTTATTGGTCATTCGCAAGCAAACTTTTAACTTATAACTAACACTACTGTGTAGAGAAAGTGACTGTCAGTGCAAACACACAGGAGCAAGTTCCTACTAGGCCACAACTGCCCATTGATACATTGTAATAATAATAATAATAACAGTAATAGTAATAATAAATATTTTTATGTCCTCTTTCAGCTCCTCCCCTCAGGCAAACGTTAAAGCTCCTTGTTCACCAAGTGACTGCCAGTCACAGGGGCAGTTTCCTCCTTCAGGTCATCACCCTCATGAACATCACCTCCCTATTAATCTCCACACCCACATACTGTACTTGCACTGCTTATATTGTATAATGCACACATTTACAATATTATATTATACTGTACATTTTATATGTTTTATATATATATATACAGAATAATGGAATAATGGAAAAGCTTCAAGGCTATAGCAAAAAAAAACATAGACATGAATCTTAAAACTGATTCAATATCATGTATCTGGAAAATTCATGGAACCATGACATGGGCATAAAAACATTCAAAAAACGTGAAATTTTTTAAAGTTTCTCTCACGTTTTTCACATAGAGCCTCTGTGGCCTTTCACACGTGTCTCTGTAGAACAGCACTCAACTATTTTCCTCTTTCTAGTAATGGAGTGATGCTATGATCTTCAGTTTACTTTCTGTAGGACCCCTCTGGGGATCATCCAAATGGAATTTTAAATGAAGAACAACCGTTAAAAGCAGTAAAGAAAAGCAGCAATGTCCTTGTCTATGCATATCTGAGGGTATAGCATCTACACAGCTTCACACACCAGCAAATACTCACTAGTGTCTAACATACAGCACTACTGCTCACTCATAGAGGAAACAAGCACAAGAGGAACAGAAATGCAAAATCCTGAGCATGAACCTGAAAAAATTATACATATGAGGAATGGATGTGGGTCTGATGGTCTTGACACATTTCTGAAGGACTGCCTTATTTTTTTGCCTTTATTCAATTTTTTATTCTAAAACTTATTATTCTGCCTATTTTTATTTCTGCAAGCCTCACTCATCTTTATGCTCTTTTACCTTAATGTGCTACAGAAATAACACCAGCAGCACCAACTTCACCAAAGTATGGATGATCCAGCACAACCAATAGCATGTTCCCTCGAATACCGAGGCAGCCATGCTGTCATGGTTGACCTTTTCAGGCGTGAATCATCAGAAGGTCAGATGAGCCTCAGTGCACTCGTCAGAATGAAGTGCAGTGTGAAAATAAAAATGCTCCAAAATTGAATCATGATGTTACTAATAGCAATACTCGAATGTTAACTTGAGTTCTTGCTGCAGAAAGATTCTCAGCGCTGAGTGAAACGGCTTTAAACCATTAGTGTAGGGGTCTAAGACTTTTGCACAGGACTAAATTTCATACAGTTTTTTTTTCTTCTGTATTGAATAAAAAAACATATTCAAAACCTACTTACTTTTAAAATGTTATACGGAACAAGTTTGGGCTGCGGTGCAAATCCAGTTTGCTGAAATGTTGAGATATTTTTAGATTTGCAATATCACTTTAATCAGTTTGAGCAGATGCATTTATATTGTATTTTAGTCCACACGGGTTGAACATTACTGTAAACACTGTCTTCAGTAACTGCAGACTGACGGCTGGACAGCAGACCGGCTTTAACACGGTGCCATCTAGTGGAAATATCCTAACATTTAAAGACGGTGGTACACACTGAGCA
The DNA here is from genome assembly GCA_037576955.1 of Lepidarchus adonis. Classification (NCBI taxonomy): domain Eukaryota; kingdom Metazoa; phylum Chordata; class Actinopteri; order Characiformes; family Lepidarchidae; genus Lepidarchus; species Lepidarchus adonis. Next base: position 8,850 of record JBBIGC010060970.1, on the reverse strand, counting down.
TGCGTCATCATGAACGGGAAAGTCCTTTATGTCACTAAAACATGAGAAATGACTTATTGTATTAAGGGAATATACTATGTACAGTAAATCCAGCACATGTTGGTCGTGTTATAGAGGTGTAAATGAGGCAACAAGCTGCAGCACAAACCAGAAGAGTTGTTAATGATGTCACTGAAAAAGCATCAGAGTTCACTCTTCCTGTTCTTTAGTCATGTATAGTATTCAGTGAGGCACCATTATGTACTGATCAATTAAACTGCACTGAAATTACAATGTTATATAATAATGCCATGTATATATATTGTGATTACTATGTGTTATGTGTTCTGTTCATTTATGTGTTTGTGGGTGTTGGGAAATGCTGTGTTGAGCTGTTGGTGGTTGCGCATGCGTGGGTATCCCTAGGGAGGGGCTAGCGGGGTGTGGAACGCATGCGCTGGGAGGTTAGAGAGGGAGAACCGGTCTGGATGCTGATGGGAGCTGTTGCTACCAAAGGACTGAGAAGAGTTGCTAGGAGGTTAGCTGGCGTGAGTTGTGGCCAACAACAGCAACTCTGAGCGTAATAACTGCTGTGAATAAAGTCACATGTTCAACAATTGGTTGGTGCTTGAATAACGCACGGTCATTACAATATATATATATATAAAAACACACTAGCCTTTGCCACTTAGATTCTTTCACTTTCTCCTTTGTCTTCCGTCCAGCACATCAAATCCAAGAACTATCTGTTCACTTGCTGTAACAACATTCCGTCTTATTAATTTCATCTGTCAGTGGTTTTAATGTTGTGGCTTAAAGGTGTAAAGAGAAAAATTTCCCCTTTTGTCCACAAGGGGTCAGCACAGGCATATTATTTGCAGCCAAACGTTGAAACTCATGTCACAACTTTAATTTCCTGCTTCTGCATCACGCCAACCTGCAGCTCTGATTCCACCACCAGATCACCGCACGCACGCACGCACGCACGCACACACACACACACACTTTAGCCAAATCTCAATAATGTGTCTCTTTAATTTAAAAATAACCTCTACACGGATTAAAAGCTTCTGCTGAGTCTGGACACGTTTGTGTGGATGCTCAGTCCAAATCTCCTGGACTTAAGCCCCTCCAAGGGCAGGAGAAACGGGTTCTGAGAAGCTGCAGGGTCATTATATAAATAAGATGGGCATAATTCACATGTTGATGTTAAGTATAAATAATTCCAGAAAAACATAAAGCCCATCTGTAGAGAAAACGAAGGACTAAAACTAAACTTGTAAAACTATAATGTCCGTAAAATAATAACATAAAAAGAAATCTGATCTTTTTATATCTTTATTGAGAACAACTATAAGCAACTCATATTGCAAGTGGGAAAAGTATGTGAAACCTTGAGTTAATGACCTCAAAAACGCAAACTCACATGTCAGGTGTTAGCTTACCTGGAGGAAAATTAGTTTGGAGGTGTGGACCAGAGCTACTTTGATAAAAATGTTTTGAGTTTTCTCAACACAAGAAGAATATGCTTCTGTGAGCAATGCCTTGCAAAAAAGAGATTTCAGAAGATATACGATGAAGAATTGTTGATTTACAAAGCTGGAAAGGGTTACAAAGTGAATTTGAAGACTCACCAGTTCTACCAGTTCTACAAATGCAGACACTTTGGGACTGTGGCTACTCTACCAAGAAGTGGGCGCCCAGTTAAAATGATCACAAGAGCAAAATGAATACTCATCAATGAGGTAAAGAAACCACTCTGAGTGACAGCCATGAAGGCATCATTAGAACTGAACCTGTAACGTGCTGGCGAGGGCCCAGCACGGAAATTTATATTTGAACCCAGATGCAGAGGCGGCCAGTAAATAAACAAATAAATAAATGAACTGGCCAAAATAAACAAACACTAACTCAGGCGGATCACTCCCTCACCTAACTTCACCAAACGGGAAGTGATCTCTGACTCGCCTTGAGCGAGGATCGAACCCGGGCCTCCGCGCTTCCAAGGCCTGTGCTCTATGCAATATGCCACGGGGCCACATCCTCTCCGAAAGCGGAGGCGGGGCAGAAAACCAAAACGTGGGAAACCAGCCGTTACCGCGGAGGTAACGGCGGGACTTCCCAAAAGAACAAAGAAATCAAAAATGGAATAAATACAAAGACACCGCATCTTTAGCGGCGAAAGGGTGCTTGGTGACTGTGAGCAGCGCGGACAGGGGGTACACCACGCTGCACGCGCTCAAAGCACGTGAGCCACACACTGAACAGCACTGAGCTGAACACACACACAAACACACACACCCACGGCTCAGGCTTGAACGCCCTTCACATTGCACACACAGACAGGAGCAGAGGCAAGATGTGAACCCGGCGAATCGCCTTTATCCACTACCGGTTACCGGCGGATCGGAAAGATCTGTCGTAAGTTTCCGACAGAACACAATGGACCCGCCCCGAGCTCCGCTCGCGAAGCCTTTTTAAGCTCTGCAGTACAGCTGGAGCTCGTCCTCCGCGGGTCCACAGGTGACCGTGATCACCACTGATGGCGCCTCACCGCTGACCCCCCCTGGCCAGCGGTGGTAATTGCAGCGCCCGTGCTCCCTGCTCTGAGGGCCCGTCTGTGACGTGGCACCGTCGGGTTCTGACGCCCCGTGTCGCCCTTAGTGCCTGAAGTGGCCTAGCGAGGCGTTGCGGGCACACGGTGGCGTGCGACCCTTACAGAACCCCTGTGTTCATGAGTCTACAGAACATAAAACATTGATCAAGCAGGACGTCTACAGCAGGACACCATGAAGGAAGCTGCTGCACGTCTGAAATTTGTGAAAGAGCATGTTGACTCTCCACAGCTGTATTGGCAAAAATATTTTGCAGATGATGAAACTAAGATATAAGTATTTAGGAAAAACACCCAGCACTACATCTGGTGCACAAACCACACTACATATCATCCTGAAAACATCATCCCAACTGTAAAGTATGGTGGAGGAAACATCATGATCTGGGCTTTGAGGCATCAGGGCCTGGACCAGCTTCCAAAGATTGAAAAGATGAATTCCCAAGTGAATCAAAAACAGGATAATGTGAGAATGTCTGTACATCAGCTGAAGCTTTCTAGAAGTTGGGTGATGCAACAGGACAATGACCCAAAACACCGGAGCAAGTTCACAACAGGGCAGCTTCAGAAAAAGTCAGAGCCCAGACCTCCACCCAACAGAAAAGCTATAGAATGACATGAAGAGAACCATACACATCAGACATTCAAAGAATATGACAAAGCTAAATCAGTTCTGAAGGAAAAATGATGTGCAGGTCTGATCCACAGCTACAGGAAGAACCTGGTGGAGGTTTCTGTGGCCAAATGGGGGTCTACCAGGGTTCACATACTTTTTCCACTCTCAATATGCGTTCTTTATGGTTGTTCTCAGTAAAGACATAAAAAGATCTGATTTATTTTATTATTTTAGTCAGATTATATTTGCCAATACCCTTGACTTAGATCAAGATCGGATCACATTTTTGAATGAAGAAAACCATGAAACTGGAATTTCCTTGTTACCGTATATTAGGCAGGAAGTAACAGTCAGTTCTTGAAGCTGATGTGCAGGAAGCCTTAGAGTAAGGATCTGAGGCCTAACTGCAATGACTAGAGCATCTTCAGAAGAGCAGGTCTTAAGGAATGTTTCAGGTGTTCAGTAGTTACTACAGTGACAGGGTCATGGGTTGGTCTGCTCCCATAGAAGAGCTACTGCAGTACTAATCTAATCGAAATGTGTCACTAAAGAAATAGCTGTTTGGGCAGCAAGTGAAGGATACCTGGCTTATGGCTGACCAGTGTATCATCGACCCAGCCTATCCTACATCGTAGGTGGTCTCACAGCACCAGCGTTCAGTAATGATCATTTCTGCGTGCATCCTGAAGCACTAAAGACACTGATGGAAGCACAATCTTCCATGAAGGCCTTTAATTGAGATGATGAGTGGCAGTATACCGACAGAGATGAGTTTCCTGGCTGACAGGAAGCCTTGGGATGGGCAACACTTTCACTAGAGACCTACAGTCAGAATCCAGACTGAAATCTGATCAAATGTATTGAGGTTTTCATACCCATTGCTTGGATTCTAAACAAACGAGACTGTGTTCTGCTGTATAATTAATAATCATTGACAATAATGTGTTTGGTTAATGCTTATATTGTCATTATATTTGTCATTTTATATGGTATTTTCTCTCCAAGTCCACTGATTAATACTGGTCTGCTAAACAGCAATAGAAAACAGAAAGAAAATGTGTTAAATAATGTTTTGGAATCGCACAGATTTTTCCATGCTTTATTATTAATGGGGCAATTTGCCTCCTGCAAACATGAGGATTAAAAATGGATGGAAATAAATAATTAATTGTTTTGTGAAGTCTTGTGCTTCCAACCATCAGGAACAATGTGTGAGCATAAACTGATAAGCTGCGTGAAAGAATTTGTTTGGATACACAATACTGTATGTATCATCGGAGGCCAAACTAAAGAAAATCAGCTTCATTTATGTAGAAAAGGTGCAAAACAAAGGAATCAGGACAAAGAAAGCCTTCACATGACTTGTTCTTCCAGGAACTGTCTAGGAGACACAAACAATCAGAAGCTGCAACAGTGAAAGTCACAGCTAGAGAGCATACATTAGTCATTGGAAGCATTAGCTGATGGCAAAACTGTTGGGCTGTGGATTAATGTATGTGAACATAGCGATTGCCTGACTTGTGAAGGTCGACACATCTGCCATACTCAAATGGTGTGTTCCTTTGTCTTTCCCAAGTTGAAGAGTGGAAAAACGTGAAATGTCACGTCATATTTATATCCCAGGGAAAACAGGAAGTGATGAATTCCTAATTAAATGTTCCTAGATACTCTGATCAACTCTGTAAACTACTGTAGAAATGACAGAAATACTTAAATTACATTTATTTCATAGGAATTGTTAGGGGTGCCAATAATTGTGAAACAGGTGATTTTATGAAAAATAATTATTTCTTAGTCTTTTTTTTCCCTTAAAATGCACTTGAGTTGAAGGTGACATTTTTTCTACAATTTTCAGTGTGAGAGTATGCTTCTGCAATAAAAAAAAGTATTTATTTTAAGGCTTTTAAAACATCTTTACCAGGGGATGCCAATAATTATGGAGGGCAGTGTATTTTTCAACAAATATATGACCAAAAATAGGAACTTGGTTTTCTTCATCTACTTTTGGACTTTGAAGATCAGATGATGTTTTAAATCGCCTTTATATGAGAATCTAGAACATTTTAAAGGGTTCACAAATGTTCAAGTTCCATGACATAGTGAGTACATATCTCTTTTTTTGTCATTTCTGCTTCAGCACAACTCTGCTATAGAATCTAGCGCAGTAGACAGTCATGGTTCAGCAACCTTGCAAGATGTTCACAAGATTAAGCAAAGGATAAGAAATTTCAGATGCAAATGAACTATAATAATTCATTATTTGTGTCAGTTTGCAGAGACTCAAGCTCAGACTGTTACAGGTTACACAAGTGAAGGACAGATATGTTAAAGTGCATGACACCAGCTAAGAGTTGATTTCCTCTCTCCACTGGATCAGTGACACAGCAGCAGCCCATCCAGCTTGCTGTCCCAATGCTGCACCACCGTGCATCGATTTGCAGCAGGCTCACCCCAAACAAAGTCAACAGACTCCATATATAGGGCTGGGAATGGATCTGTCCATGGTGCTGAATCTGCAGGGTCGTACCACATGGAACTATTCAAGTATAGTGTTTCAAAAAATTCCTGCTTTTCATATTCTGCGCAGCATAACTGTCTGTGTGAATTCCAGTTCCTGTTTGACAAAGTTCACATCATGATTGAGGCAAAAATTAATCATGTCTGTGAACTAGGGGTGTTGTGCATGATCTAATGTATTGGTCTGACGCATGATGCCAAATTCATTTTACTTCAGTTTACTGTTTTTTTCACTGAGAAGTCACTGCATATTGTTTTAGTATAGTGCACAGTGTGTGTGTGTGTATTTGTATATATATAATATATTTCTCCAACTTTCACGCACACATTGCTGCAAAAACATTATCAAGTTCTTGACAAAAATATTCACTTGTGATTAACACCCTTATTGTGAACTTACACCTATACAGCACATGTACATAATGTGGACAGGAACAGTGTCTGGGAGGATGGCCACTCCTCCATTGGATGAAAGAGGCCACAGTGGAGGGTTATGTAATTCCAGAAGGTGCAGAAACTAGGTACAGCATGCCAACAACTGCAAGTCAGCGCACTGCAGTGACATGTAGTCCTATTAGACACGCCCACATGGATTTACAGCAGACTCAGAGGATGAGCAGGAGAGGCTCAGCTCAATCACTCTGCAAACACCCACCACACCAACATGCTCTGAGCTAGAACAACGCCCAGGGAAGATCAGCCTTGTACGACATGAACTGAATATTGGCAGATGGCGCCTACTAATGAAATGAGCATGGTGACTCAGGCTCTTGTTGAAGGGATTTAATTAGGCAGAATACAAAATGTCTGATACACACAACACTAAACAATGAACTACTACACAGAACATCAGCCACATGATAAAACTGGCTTTTTGGTTTTGTTCAATAAGGTCATAACTGAGACAGATGTGATTACAGACAAACATCCTCAGTTGCTGGAGTACTTCACCTGGAGTGAAGCCTTAAATAACACAGCTACTAAAAAAAACGGACCTGTAAGTAGTTGGCAGTGATGTGGGGGTTTTGCTTTGCAATCCGGACCATCTTCTTTCTGAGATTTTTTGAGAGCATAATTTTACAAGGGCGCCCAGACTTTCACACACATATGTACTGTCAAATCAGTGCTTTGGGCTGCATTCACTTAGATATCATCATAATGCATAGTACATATGAATAGTTGAATGTTTAAGTTAATGTACACTGTAATTTGGCACAACAGACAACTGTCTGGGGCATAGCCATAGTCGATCACGTCAAGACCTACCAATATGGTGGAGAAACCATTGCAGCTTCCTTCTACTGCTATCCAGATCATGATAATTTTGTCAATTTAGCTTTCTTGTATAATAGGGATGTTAAACATTTTTGCATTTATTTAATTGATTTCAAAACATGTTACAAAAACAAACAAAAAACTGACCTCACTATACTACAGTCACTTTCCTCTGTAGTGCAGTTTTCCCATTGGTTGAGTATGTCATCATTATGTCATCTTTCCCTTAAAGCTTCTCTGATTGGTCCAAAATGCACTAAATCAGTCAAATGTCCTGACTGACTTGGTTTATGCAAGTGCCATTGAGTCAATTCCTCAGCTCCAGCTACGAATGAGGGGGACCTACAGTACACTTTCATTCAGCTAGAGCCCCTGTACTACAAATCACCTCATCTGTAATGTTTGAAGTAATGTCTAATCATCAAAAGAATAATCAAAAACATATTTTCTCACATTGCTCAGAGTTGGCGCGTCAGGCATTAAATTATGGCAAATGACTCAGTGCCTCATAAACCACTGAAGAGTTTTTATGAGCCAAAGCCTTTTTATGGAGATCTAAAAGTTTTTACAAGGCCTAATTAAAATATGAGACCTTCACAGTGCCACAGTACTGCAGTTATGGACCATTTGGGGTCATTTATTATTATTTTTTTATTCACTCTGAGCAGTGAATGTTTCCTCTGCATTTAACCCAACCATGAGAATCATACACACACCACAAGCAATGAGCTGCACCCATCTGCACCCAGGGGACAGCTAAAGGGTTTAGGTGTCTTGCCCAAGGACACTTTACCCATGGATGTGGCAGAGGGAGTGTACTATAGTCAAATCAGCTGACCCTCCTATATTTTGACATACCCCAGTCACTCGTTATCTTGTCCAGTCTGAATCTTACGTTAGGGTCAGTCTATTATTTGCCTTTGGGATCAGGCGGTCACGGGTTCAAGTTCCACACCAGGCACCACTGAGGAAGCCTTGAGCAAGCGACTGTCCTGCTGCACTGCTCCCCAGGTGCTGTTTATACTGTAGCGATGTGGTGATTAATGGGGCATCACTTTTTACTAGTTGTAAGGCAAGGAAATGTTTATTTATGAAATTGTCCACAAACATGATGCGCACAAATGCCATACAAGGGCCATTGAGTCAATTCCTCAGCTCCAGCTACGAGGGAGGAGGACCTATAATTCCATTCAGCAAACCTCATTCAGAACTTTTAAAGCCAAAGCCCACGCAGATGAGGAAAACATCACTGAGCTGACACGCTTTCCACCAGAAGAGCCAGGCAGCCGTTTCCAGCCTTTATACTGCATCCAGCGCTGTCACAGCAAATCCAATTACCATGCAGACTAATGTATGAATGAGGCTGCAACAGGATTTCCAGTTTAATTTAGCCAAGGCTGTAGTAAATATGCAATATCCAGATAAACTAGAGTGGGACTGACTGGATTGCAGACCCCCTGGACATCAGCATATGTATATGAGACACATACTTTTACCCAGGCTGACTCCACAAGCAGGAAAACCTAAGCAGGTTCATTAATGTTGTCCTCATTCAGCAGTCTTAAAGTTAGGGCCTTGCCCTTGCGCAAGGTACTGTCCTGCAACTGCTGTAACCTGCCCATTGGTCACATTTCACTGTGGTGAAATTTGTGTGATGGTGTGTGTTCACAAAGCAGAAACAGTCACTATAACCCTTAGTAGTAGTTAACACACAACATTACAGTCTGGACTGACTAATTACTGCCCCCACAGATCAACACCCAACATTACAATCTGGACTGACTCATTACTGCCCCCAAAGGTCAACACACAACATTACAGTCTGGACTGACTCACTACTGCCCCCACA
>JBBIGC010060930.1:0-11033 GCA_037576955.1 Lepidarchus adonis | reverse complement strand
CACACACACACACACACACACACACACACACACACACACACACACACACACACACACACACACACACACACAGTCATTCACAAGTTAGGCTGAATGCATGTTCAGGGCTTGACAAAATGTAATTTTTAAATGCTTTTAATTTTGTCTAAGCAACTATACATAGTTAATTTGATGTCTATACATGAATGTTGAAATTGTGTAAAAAATTCACTAAATGAGTCAGTTAAATGTGTTTTATAGAGGATATTTACCTAACTCACAAAACATTTCATACACCTATATAGGGGAGCAATGTTTTATTATATTTGAATATATTTAAACATCTCCTGCATGTGTTTCAGACCAAAATCTGCTCTGGTCTACAACTGCACAACTGGAGGCATCAATCCTTTCCACTGGGGGGAGATTGGTGGGTACAAATATTTATTAACAGACACACACACGAACATTTTTTGTATCATGGGTATGTGGCTTTGGAGCTCTAGGTCAGTCGGTGAGAGGAAGAGTCAAAATCTTTACCATGGCAACAGTGGGGTGAGGGGGTCATTTTTGTCAGCATCTCCATGGCAACCATAGCTGGTCCATGTGTTCATGAGTTATGTAACATGATGGTCCACGAGCAGCTGGCTGCTTACACACATCTGATAAGTGAAGAAGTTTTGACCTGAGTGATAAAACAATATGCATAATTATTAAGCTAACAGCTAACACCAGGTAACACTGTGTTATACTCCATAAGAGCGTGAGGGAGGATTCTTTGTTCTGTTGGCTTTATTCAGTTTGTAAAGACATCTGGCATGATTTCTTTTCTGTTAATGTCAGTACACTTACATACGCTACTGTTACTGTTGAATTTATAAAGTAAAAAGTCTGTGATTTTGAGAAATATGGCTCTGTGCCTGAGGATCGTTAGTGTGGGGGACAGGGTGAAAAATGTCAAGTAAAATCTTATTGTTAAAAATGAAATGTATGAGTAATATAAATGAAAAATAAGCTTTATGTGTGCAAATATATTGTTACAAGTCTGCTTGATTTTGTTCTTGTTTGCTGTATTTACTTACTACTGCAAAATATATTTTTAATGTATTTCTTCATGCATTTTTTTTGGACTGTGTTAGTTTCTCTGAAATGAAAGTGTTTCTAATTTTAATAAAGGTAATTTCTTCTTGTTTGATTTCTTCTTCTTGCAGAGCACCATGTTATGTTGACATTTAAGAGGAACCCTCTTGAGCAGGCTTTCCGACGACCGAATGCCAACATCACCTCCAACTATCTGATCAACCAGTACTGGATTTTGGTCAGCCACAAATTTCCTGCACTCCTCTATGACCTCTTCCTGAGACTGTCTGGCCAAAAACCACAGTGAGAACACTATTGCCCTCTGAGGCCAAATTCAACTACAATTAAAATGGACTTTAATCAATAAACTTTGCATATGCAGTTGATTAACCAAGACATTTTTAGTGTCTGAAGTTTGCTTCTTTACCTTTGTGCTGAGGTTATGAGGCAAATGTAGCATTTACTGGAGACTACTGGATAACCCCACCAGTGGTAGTGTAATGATCAGAAAGTCATCGGTTCAAATCTTGGACCAGTAATGGTAAGGTACTCTTGAGGAACCCTAAGCTCTCCCACTGATCCTTAACGTCAAATGCAGATGTTACATTCTATTGTGGTGGTGTTGTGTGTTCACAATGAATTTCGTAACATGAGTACGAACAGTAGGCAAAGAACTGTGTACTGTACTTTTTTCTGTGTTTATAGTTCACAGTGCATCAGAAACCACCAAAGCAAGTAAGATTATTTAGCTTGAGGTGAGTTTGTGATGATTTAGGGATTAAATTGGCACCATGCGACCCACTGCAGTTTCAATTGTTTGTAAGAATCAATAACCTCTCCATTGCAAAAGTAAAGAAGACAGCTTTACACCCCATACATGTTTCAAATGCATTTGTTGTGAAGGAAACTGGATGAATATGGCTGAATGGTTTCATCTGCATTTGTGTGTAGGATGATGCGGATCTTTAACCGACTACACAAAGCCATCGGCCTGCTGGAGTACTTCAGCAGTCAGGACTGGGAGTGGAACTCGGACAACATGAATATGCTGCTGAACCTGCTCAGTCCAGAGGATAGAAAGGTATACACACCCACTCACACCTGGTCTGTCCTCAATGTTTGTCCACTGCAACACATTAGAATAATCAAATTACTAAGAATGTTCATGTAAATTATATAAAGCCATGTTAAAACAAATAATGATTATTTATGATGCCACTGTGACAAAAAACATTTATTCAATGGGATAAAAAATTATATAAACTATACATATGTTCTTTATGTAGAATTATGACTGACTTCACATTTTTTGTGTATTTTGTGTATTAAAATGTAATAAAAATGTAGACTATGAGCCCTTTAAGTACACTACTCTCTCCCACTCTTTTGTTCTCTCCCAAGACATTTAACTTCGATGTTCGTCAGCTTAACTGGCCCGAGTACATAGAGAATTACTGCATCGGCACTAAGAAATATGTTCTGAATGAAGATATGTCCGACATCCCTGCAGCTCGGCAGCACCTACGCAAGTAAGATGCATATAAACACATACACAAGGGTCTGTCCATGAAAACAATTTCATTTCAAACCTTTGTTAGATGGCTTACTTGACTAAACAAAGGCTGTGTGCAATTGTTGTCATGCTGAATTTAGTTATCACCATAGTACAATGTATGACAGACTACACTGGACAATGTTCGACTGCAAACACTGGATCAATCAGCAAATTAATGGTGGCAGTTGTTAAATGGATAGCACCACAGCTTGCAGGTCAATTAACACAGTATTAGGCTTGGATTCCCTAGTGCTGTCCAATAATTCCCAGAAAGCATGAGGGTAGCTGTGAGTTCATGTTGTTAGAGTTACTGAAATACTCCACTACTAACACTAACACTCTGGAATGACCTTACATTAAAGTGCTTCTGTACTTCAGTCCTCTTCTGTAACACCAGTTAGTCCATTTATAGGCTGTAATCGCCAAAGCAATTTATGCAAAACATTTGACATCAATATGCAGGGGTATCTCGGGGGCTCTCATGATGTCTGCTTAATGTGCAGCAGTGTTGACTTATATGCAGCATCATAGATACTGTGTGGTAGTGTAGAGGACCAAGGTTGCTCTATATTAGAGGTTTTGGTAGTAAAACACCTTAAAATTGGAATGATCCTTGATAATTGTGCATATAGCTTCAGCAGTTTAGAGTTTGTTATTTTTTCGATGGAAAAAGGTTCCAAACTGTTAGGTACAGATGTTCCTTTTTTACAGTGTAGTGCTCATTTCATGCTAAAACGATGCCTAAATGCCTAAAATTTGAGCACAGTATGCTCTACACAAAGAAAGAATTCTCTAAAGGCCATGAGTAAATATTAGATGACTAATTCTTGTTATTCTGCCCATTAATTTGTCTCTTTCTTATTTACTCATGATCTTTTTTTGTTATTTTCTTTCTTTTTTTAACCTTTCTTTCCCTGTTTCTCAGGCTGAGGAACATCCGTTACACCTTCAACACCCTCTTGCTGGTTTTTATCTGGCGAGTTTTCATCGCTCGCTCTCAGATGGCCCGGAATATTTGGTATTTTGTAGTGAGTTTGTGCTTCAAGTTCCTGTCATACTTCAGAGCCTCTAGCACGCTGACCAACTGACCAGAGATCAGCCATTAAAGCTGCAGCCCTCCATCGCATACACACAGCTCTCTTTAGCCAATCTCGCCGTCCATTCATCAGTGCTCATCCTCAAAGCCCAGCAGTGATTCATTCCTGCTGTTTTTAGAGCTTTTCCTCTTTTATAACAAACCCTTTCGAAAAAAAAAGCTAAATATGCAACAACACTCCTATTTTACAGCCTTTTCTGTATGTTTAATTTGTTTGTTTGTTTTGTCCAGTTTCTGTCTGAGACTTTTGAGGTTCTAATATTTGTCCAATTTTTTCTGAAACAAGGCCTTGACTTTTTCTTTTTTTTATGAAAATAATTTTTATTTTAGCCTACTTGAATCATGTCCACATTCTGAGTTGAAGCATATTAACTGAATCTCTTTGAATCTGAAGGCATTGTCCATGGCTACTCTTCAGAATGTTTTGGACATTTTCATCATCCATGTGTCTGTGTTTCTTACAACTTTAATTCAAACCACTTTGGTTTTATGTGTTCTGAGTCTTTCGTTGCAGTGTGTGTAATGTCTGAACTGGCAAATTTAGAGGTTCGCCAGTGTGTGTTTCTGCAAATAGATCTACCTGTTATTTTCCGAAAAGAAAGAAAATACTGAAGTTCGGCTAAATTTTATTTTGTAAAAGCTGGCTGGCGGTGATCGTTTTACAATTCTGGTTTAGGTTGTTCTAAATTATAAAGCTCCCTAAATACAGTAATTTCAGTCGTTTGTGTCCCCATGTCCCTTTTATCAATTTCAGTCTAGTTTTTTTCAGTATGTAAGATGACTATTTATTGAAATTTGTGTGTAGTTGATTTTGTATTCTTTGGCTTGGCCTGAATAATCAGCCATGCATATAATTTGTTAAAAGTGATTATTTTTCTAAAATGTAAGAAATACCGATTTTGGCTGTTTGGCTCACTGGAATTGAGAAAAATTATTTTAACTGAAAAATTACAAAATGTAAATTATGAGATTAGATCCTAAATTAATGTGTGGGCAATATTTTTTATTAAGTCTAGCAAAGTAAGCTAAAATGAGTGTTGGTCTATGGGAGCCTCTTGTATCAGGAACTTGGTGTCTTCTGTTTTTGCCACATTTACTTTCTTATCCAAAATAATGGGTGGATGCTGTTTTAAACCACAGGATATACTGCTCTATCAGTTTCTCAACATTTGGATCATTCATCTACTTTTATACCTTTGTAGAGACTGGGACTAGGCTGGCACATGCTAGCGCTAGATTAATGTTGTCTGTATCAAAATGAACATAAAATTATAGTGTGAGTGACCTGTAAATATCCAGAGTATGTATATTGCTGTTCAGATTACATACCAAAAATGTACAAATGTATATTTGTTAAGAGGGTGTTTTAGTTAGTGAATGGACTATAGCTAGTGTAGCCGAAGGGCTTCCCAAATTTCTATATTTGAGGGACAAAAAGGGAAAAAAGTATTGTCTCACTTTAAATGTTTTTCCTTTTATGTTGTTATTTAAATAATTCTCAATTCCATTTTTCCCAACCTGAAATGTGTAAATGTACACTACCTACCTAGGTTTTTAATATACATTGCCATGTTTACTTTCAGTTCGCGGTAACTTGCCATATAAAACACTTCTTATTGAACATTAAACTAAATTAATATTGCAATAAGTAAATGCATATTATTAAAGAAAACATCTCCTAGGAGAATGTTCTTTGGGGTGGGTAGACAGTCATTTGTGCTGTCATTATAGCTCATCAAATCCTTAGGATAATTCCAAGGATCTAGAACTGATAAGGGGGCCTTAGAAAACACTATTTAAAAAAGAATATTATATAATATTGGGACTCAATATTATGTTCTTTCATAGGACCCAACATTTCTAGCAACACCCTTGAACATGACACATATGACAGTAGATACCAATGAAAAACACTTAATGTTGAAATGAACGATCTTGATTATTATCTAGCATACACATCACTTAGATTAATGTAAAAACTTTACTTTAAAGTTACTGTCCATACACACAGAAGAGTACAGATTTTATATGAACAAAAAATATGTTTACTGTTGTCACCTCTTCAGAGTATGGATGTTGGATGTTTTCATTATAAGCTGCTTCCCTTCAGTACAAGTCCAATTAAAAAATTGAATGGGAATGGGCGGCATATTTGTACATTTGCGTTGATATCCTGGACAGAAACCCATTTTAAATTTTATATGACATTTATATGCATTCTTTGTTGGAAGTAAGACTTATTCCAAGAGACAAACATACATTTTTCTATTTCTAAATAGAATTTGTACACATATTAATGCTTTTTTTCATAGTCAAATTAAAATTCCAAGCTCTTTCTATTTAATATGGCAAGTTATTGCAAACTGATGAGACATGCTAATCTCCATTTGTGTGTGTACGAAAAGACCTGAACACAACCTCTGCAGCAACTTGTTTTAATAAATAATATTTTTCTGCAAATGTTAAAATGTTTATTTTAAAAAGTACAGGTAAAAAAATTAATTATGGCATGTGCAAAAATTTGGACACCCAGATGTAAAGCTCATTAGTCCTGATTTGACTGAGGATTGGTTAAACTGGTCAAGAATGATTTAGAATTGTCAGCTGATAGCAGTTGTAGAGAAAATAATGACTATTTATACCTTTCAGACGAATGCTACATGTGTCTACAGCTGGTAGAGAATCTGAAAAAGAATCAAATTAATGCTTACAAAGAAGGGAAATGCACTTTCAGAAGATATGAAAGTACACCTGGCTCTTAATTTCTGCTGTCTAAAATGCAATTAAGAAATGACAATTAAGGGGAACAGTGGAAGTCAAGAAAACGGTCAGATTGTTGGCCAGAAATGCAAAGCAAAACCCCCATTTGAAATCAAAGGTTTCACTGATGGGTGTTATTGTGCACCATTGTACTCTGCAGCATTGTTGCACAAACAGTAATAAATCAGTAGAGAATTTGAAGAAGATTTGTTATACTTTGGGGTTATGTGGCAGCCAGTACTACAGGAAACATTGCATGAGTGAAGGGGGAAGTGGATTCCAGTAAATATTCACAATGTCCGTAAGCAAATGAGACGGTCTATTAAAAATAGATAGTCTAGTTTTTACAACAGGATGGTGATTTAAACCTTGCCATAAAGTAATGTGAGCTGAAGCCTTGGCCATCGCAGTCTACCGACTTGAAAATAGTTGGGATACATATTGAGCTGGATGTGTATACAAGACATTCAAAGAACTAGGACTCTTGCAAAGAAAGAAATGTGTGTTTAATTAAAAAAAAGTGGAAATTCTTACAGCAAGAATACAAAGGCTCTTTGCTGACTTTAGAAAGTCTGTCCAAACTCTTTCACATGCCACAATTACTCTTAATTTTTTCAACTTTTTTAGTTAATCAATTAAATTGTAACTGCATATTAACATTTGCATACTGCTTGGGGGTCAAGTTTTACCAGGAGTGATGTCCCCCGGCAATGGACATGTCAGGGTCACAACTCCCCAACCCCCCCCCCCGCATGTTACAACAAACAAAACCACTTTAGACTTTTACTGCCCAAACAGATCCAACCTGCCAACATGCTTCTGAGAGCACTTTCATCTGCTAACGTTCAGAAAACTCACCCTAGTGCAGGTTGAAAATGATCTGAACTCTTATCTGTAGTGGTTTGTAGTGTAACTTTATTGCTTCATTTTCTTTTGAAGCAACTTCTTTCTACTATGCCTAGAACTTAGATCGTGTCACTAGCTGCTACAGTTTGCTTACAATGAATTAAAACTAAAAAACTAAAGAGAGAAGGAATCTTTTAAAAGTTATGGCATGCAACTTTCATCTTTGCATCTTGGAATGTACTTAACATGTTCTGTTGAAGCTACTTGCATGATTGCAGGATCGATTTGTGCTTTGTCAGATTTAGAATTATCCCATATCCCACAGTTCACATTATCCCAACCACAAACAGTCTGCTGTGCAGTAATGTTGAACAGCAGCAGTGTTGATTGCCCAACGATGGCCTGTTTACTCTTGTTGTGAGACTGTCCTCTGGTGGTGAATTGCCAAAAATGCACTTTTAGATTTTTGAGTCGAGTACAGAGTTGATATGAACAAAAAATATCTTGTTTACTGTTGTCACCTCTTCAGAGTATTTCTCTATTGGTAAGAGACGTTAATATATTTATACAGATGCCATATATAATACCTATAAGGCCAGCTGCTGCATCTTCCTCATAGTGTTGGATGTTTTCATTATGAGCTGCTGCCCTTCAGTACAAGTCCAATTTAAATCATTTTGTTGGGGAAATGGTCGGCATATTTGAACATTTGCATTGATATTCTAGACAGAAACCCATTTTAAATTTTATATGACATTTTAGACCGAGTCTTTCTCTCTCTTCCTTTTTCATATGCACACATTCATAATGCATTCTTTGTTGGAAGTAAGACTTATTCCATGAGACGCACAGCCATTTTTCTATCACTTTAATGCCTTTTTGTCTTAAAGAAAAAAAGATTTTATATTGATCAGCCTATTGTACTGCCATGCAGGGTTGCATGATTTATTGATTGCAAAAATAAGCTTTTAATGACATGTTGCTGGAGTTCTAGATTGGATTGAATACTGATTGTTGATCATTGACAGGTGTTTCATTACAGCTTTGTAGAAAGAGATCCTCGGTCAAGACATTTTCAGAGCACAATATATATTTTTAGGATGACATTCTTATTTATATTGCCGTTTACAATTAAAAGGTCAGACTAAACAAACTGCAGCCTTTATTATGATCATGACAGACTCATTCATTAATGTCAGGAATTGTGCAACCCTGCTTCTATGAACGTGTGTATAAAGTAGCATTAAAGCGATGTTTCGGCAAAAGCAATCCCATTATATTAAACATTGATCTGCCCAGATGTTTGGCATCTGAAGTTTACTTATTTCACACTGAAGCTCATCACTAACCTGAAGGTGTGTTGTTTGAAACCCCGTAAACCAGTCTGCAGGAGGTGTTTTGACACTGTTATCTATTAACATCTTTGGTATCTATACATGAGAGTATTTTTGCTGAAGTATCACTTTAATGGAGGAATGATAATAGAACAAAGGACTAGTTTAAAAGACAAAAAACTGCTACTATAGAAGAGCGGAGCGGAGTAATCCATCTGAATATTCTACATTATACACTATGTTTACCCACCACGTAATTTAAATGGGCTGGAATATTGCTGGAAAAATGTGGACGTCTGGATTTTCTGGAAACCCAAACACTGAACCCCCCAAACCTGAACACACAAGTTCATTTAATATTACTTTTATATAAAGTCTGCTAATTTAAACAAGTTCTGTTTTAATTTAATTTATTTATGTTTTTCACTTGGACCATAGTGTGTTTAAAGAATTTTTCACCACAAACAACAACTTCAGGTCATGCGTTCTGTGGTTCATGCTAAAAATATGCTTTCACACTCACTGACCCTCCTCCACCCTGCGTCTGTCTGTCTGTCTGTCTGTTTGTCTGTCTGTCAGTCAGTCCTCTCCTCTCTGTGCCGTCACTTTACTGTCAGGTCGATATCCAGGAATGAGAATTGTAATTTGATATAAACCGTGTGCTTGAGCATCTGTTGAGAAATGTTCAAGAGAAATAAAGGAAAATGACTTTACCAACATCCAGCTCGTATGTGTTCTCTGCTCTCTGCTTAAAGCTAGGATTTAATGCCATTAGATTTGATCCTGAAAAAACATCTATAAGAAAATTAAAAAAGTAGAAATTACTTCATATTAGTTATTTGTTTTTACTTGTTTCATATTTCATGTTTTAAGTAGAAAATGTAGAAAGGTTTATTTAAATGTATCCTGTTTGCAGTCCTTTCACTGTTATTTGGCAGGTAGTGCATTCTCAGGAACTTTAGTATGTGAGTGTGTGTGTGTGCGTTAGTTATCTTGGTAAGAGTGCTAGGTCAAATCTGCCAGGAGAACCTCTGGAGATAGGTGTAGTGTGAAATTAGGAGAGATTTTTTATTTGCTGTTTTTTTTCAGTGTTCCCAGCTTCCCCTTTGTTTGTCCAGCTTTTTAAAGGCTCTTAATTCTGCCTTATTTTGGTTTGGGAATTTTTAAACTTTCTTTCTTTCTTTAGTTTTTCAGAAGAGTATTTGCTGTGAAGCAGTTGCCAGTTCTCTGTTTCCTTATGCTTTAGTCAAATTCTACAAACTCCAAATCCAACGAAATATAGCTTTACTAGCACTTCCCTACTGCAGACCTGGAACACTCCACCAGACCTGTTGTTATGGTGATACTGTGACTTAGTCATCTAGCCATCGCAATAAGGCCCTTTTCTAAGTGGTTCAAAACTATATGCTCACCCATTTTGCATTGAAATTAAAACGACTTGATGGCCATTGTTAATTATTTCACCTGTTGTTAGGGAAAAGGACCTCACCTCGTCCCCAAAAACATACATTGCCAGTAAAAATGCATTGTCTAATCAGACACCCCTTCAGATGTAAAGAGCAGCTTGTCCAAACTCACACTGAGGAGAAGACACTCTGAGAAGAGAGGACCCAGCATTTAGAACCTCCTGGAAAAAGCACACAGGACTTTTGACTGGCAGCTAGCAGCAGCATGAGCTAGCAGCTAAAGCTAAGTTAGCCAAAGCAGCAGGTTTGATTGACATTAGCAAGCTAAGTACACAAGCTAACACAGACAAGGGACTTTTTAGTCAAAACATTTTTGTGTTTTGACATTTCAAGGACAAAGGCAAGCATCTGTTGGCGTGATATTATGAGAGGATTATTTGAGAGATGACTTCATTGGGTTTGACTGACAGGTGGCTGACGCATCGGTGACATGCCGTCATTAGTCAGAACATTTTGAAGGTTTTCTCATAAAAGCTCAGATCAGTTGGGTGAACCTTTGTGAGTCGTGAAGGTATGACACTCGGTCATGCCAAAGAGACGCTCATCCAACCTACGGGCTCTTCGGAGAAAACTTCAATCTAACATGGTGGTTCACACGTTTAATGTAACTTCTGAGAAATAGTAAGTAAAGATTCTTCTGTTTTTAATATCAAATACTCTTCTGACTCGTTCTTTGTGTAGAAAATCATTATTTAGATAAAAGATTAGTTATGTCAAGACTACACGCAACTTAAAAGTCCTTCATGCTGCGAGGAAAAGGGATTTAATTTACCCTTTCCTTCAGCCTGAGGAGGCGGCCTTCTGTGAAATAATACATACCGTATATCTTCTAATAGTAGCCTATACTATTTAAAAAATTATTCGGACGACCAGGCGTTTAATAGAGACAGGCGTTTGTTGGAGACAGGCTATTATTC
>JBBIGC010060919.1:0-11034 GCA_037576955.1 Lepidarchus adonis | reverse complement strand
AGAACATTTACATTCAACTAATCATTTGGGGATGTCGTCTTTTTGTACTGAATTATACTTTTAGTGAATGTGTTTTAAGTTTTAGATAAACCACCTCATTTAAACAAGACTCACTAACACCAGGTTTGTAAAATCAGTGTATAAGCTGCTGCCGATCATTGGAGAAACACGGTATTACTAAAATATAATTCCCAATGGTTCTGTATATTCATATAGCAGTTCCGTATCTGGGCCACTTATTATAACCAGAATGACATGGAGAGCTGGAGACTATCCCAGCGCTCATCGGGCAAAAGGTGGAGGAACACCCTTGTCCACTGCAGGGCAGACACACAAACAGACTTGCACACAGTCACACCTAGGGGCATCTCCAGTCCATGTGACGGATATGCTGTCGAGATCCTTGGGAAACCTCCTCAGGCGTGAGGAGAACATGCACACACTACACAGAGAGGAACCGGTCTGGGAATAGAACCCAGGACCTTTTATACAGTATATTTTAACCAGTGTTGTGCTGCTGTTCTAGTAATGATGGTGATCTGTGTTTAAATGAACTAGTTTATCCCACAATGTTGCAATTAAAAGACAAAGCAAATTCAGGTGCCAGACGAAGAAATCACTTAGACAAAAAATAAAAGAAACGAATAAATGAACAATATGAATAACCAGCCAAGACATAATCGGAAGCATGTGTTGATATGAGAAAATAAAGCAAAAGCTAAACACTGCATAATTATTTTAATTTGTACATTTTAAAGGAGTCAGCATCACTTTGTGGGGCAGTGTTGGCCTGGAGGTTAGGACCTTATGTTTTTTTCACAACTTTTATTTAAACAAGGGCAATACAGCACATTACAAGTTATATCTCACATTTGAATAATGTAGGAAAAGAAATAGGGAACACAGGCTAAAGACATATAGAGCTAAATAAGAAATAAATTAAAACAGAAGCTGATGAGACATGTCATCATAAAGTTTACTGGATTTAATTTTCTTCAGTGACTGGCTTAAAATCATTAATAAATCATGCAAAGGATGGTTTACGATGTTTACTCCATTTACTGAAGTGTATATGATATTAGGAGAATGATAATGTTGATCATATTAGAAATAGATGGATGTTAGTCTTCCATACGTATAGTATGTAACATGTGACAAGTTAAACTGAGGGACATCCTTGATCTTGAGTTCTAACCAGTCATGCATTTCTAGAACCTTGTCCTTATGATCAGAGGGTCGCCCAGGCACCACGGTGGAACCCTCGGCCAAGGTACAGTCCCCCTACCCCGCTCCCGGGGCTGCTGGGGGTGTGGATGGGTTAAATGTTATATTTCACTGTGGTGCACTGTGTTCAACAAAGGTTTTAACAATGTTTCTACTATTCAGGGAAAAAGAAATATTATAGGAGAAATTACAGCCTAAGCAAAGTTCTTGTTTCACTGACATCCTTGTCCCCTCGTTTCTAAGCTTTTCTGTCCACAAAACCAGCAGTGAACTTCCAAGGAGAAGATTTATCTAAGCAAACCGCTGGCTGTCTAATGAGACTGCTGATGCTGTCTGGCAGCTGGATGCCGAGCTAAAGAGAGAGAGGAAATGAAGAAGTTGGAGATCGAGGCCTGGCTCAGTCGGGCAGGAGAGAGATACTCACTATGTTTGGTCTCCAATTATCGGCCTAAAATTTTTGGCTTCAAACGAAACTTCTGAAATCACACTGAGGTGTAGCTGCCTGTCTTCAGCCCCTGCACATGGGGCTAAGCTTCACATGCATGTAGTTCTATTGGTTTTGTTGTGTTTTCTGATTTTACAGCGGCCGCTTCACTTAGACGACCCGGTCTCAGCATCCTGCTTTTGCTTTTAGCCATTTATGATGAAAGAACATTGTTTTTTCCCCCACCAATAACATCAAGCAACACGATAAACAAAATTGGAGAGTGGTCCAGCTGTCAAAGACACTGTGAGCCCCATCCCTGGTGCCACAGACTTACATAGTTATTATATAGTCTGAGAAATTTACAGCATTTGGAGGAAGCACCCACTCAACTTCACCCTCCCAGTGTTGGTTGTATGTCATGATTGGGGTTTTAGCTAATGGAGGGAATCAGAAAAGATGACATTGTTGAAAACAGTTAATATATTACATTATATTTAATATTACGCTTCTTTAAACCTCTATAATGTAGACCCCCCCTAAATAATACCACCACAACTGGTTCCCACTTTCAGTAGTGATGCTACAATACCTGAGTAGCACTTGAACAAGCTGAGCTGTAAGAGTAAAGCTTCGTTACAAGGATTCTGACCTTTTAAACAAAGCAGTTCTTTTGGTGCTTGTGAGAAACAGCAGAAGAACATAGACAAATCTGGCAGCCTGGCGCGTTACTCACCCCGCCAACTCGCTCAAAGTGGTCCGAGTCCTGGTGGAAGTCGATGAGTTGGCCGTTGAAGGCCCAGGAGAAGGTCACATCTAAGGCTGGATCCAAGGCCACCTGGCAGGGCAGCACAATACTCTCGCCCACTATGATCTCCACGCTGCTGGGGCCCTGCGTGATCCTGGTCGGCTCTGAAAACAGCGCCAGCATAGATGTGTCAGCTGTACTCCGGCTCCGAACAGAACAGCTTAACTAAAGCACATTTGCTCAGGTCTGACCCGAGAGAAAGTGTGTTCTGTGGATAAAGCAGCGTGGTTCATTAGAAACTTCATCAGAAGATTTTATTTCCGTTGTTTTAAAGACATTCATTTTGAAAACTGGAAAAGCATGTTCCTCCCAGAGTGAGTGAGTGTATACAGTGGGATCAGAAATTATTCACACCCTCTTTATTGTTTCAGTTTTGTTATATTGCAGACTGATGTTCCAATGTTCTTTTCTCCTTAATTTTCACTCGGTTCACTCAAAAGTACATTCAATTAATACATTATTATTTAACATTATATTATTTAATTATATAACCGTCCTTTATGTTGAGAGGTGTTGAGTCACTGCTGTGGTGTTGGTATTCAGCTTCAGGGCTTCACTGGAAGAAGTACATGTTCTACATGGGCAGCATCACCACAGAGCACCGGGACCCTGCTGACGTTCACAATCACATTATAAATGAAAATGTGGACGTGAATGAAGTATCTAAAGCCAGTAAATTGATTTATCCTTGGTGATAATGAACTGCAACAGAGCAAATCTGCATCTCGACGGAGGGGAGAGGCCAACGCTGGCTGCCAGGTGGGTAAACCGAGCGGGGTGACTGATCAACTTCACAGGCGTCTAATCTCACAGCGAAGCAGCGGCTGTATTTAAATAAAACTGTTAAACTGCAGAACGCTCGTAAAGGTTAAGAGGCCTTGCTCTACGCTGTGGCGACTGTCAGTATGAGGGAAAAGTTAAGTGGGATTTAATGGGGTAAATGCATCGAGCAGTGTGTCTGGAGTGAATGGGACGCAGTGGTGTGTGGACGTCTTCCGAAGGAAAGGTCAGGCTAATTAAATTACAGTAGATTAGGGGTCAGCTTCTGGAACATGGCAGCAAATCTAATAACAGAACAAAAACAGGGTCCCACTCGCTCGCGCCACTCATTTAAAGTTTGTGTGTCTTCACATCATCCATTCTCCAAACCACTTATCAAATTCAGGTCACGGGGAAGCTGGAGCCGATCCCTGCTGACTATGGGCCCAAGGCAGGGTTCACCCTGGACAGGAGGCTGACCAATCACAGGCCAACACAACACAGAGACAGACAACCATTCACACACACACACACACACACACACACACACACACACTGTGGGTAATGTAGAGTAGTTTGCCTTTGGACAGTGAGAGGAAACTGGAGAACCCGGAGGAAACCCACACAAAAATGAGGAGAGCTTGTTCACTCAGAATGATCCAGGACCTTCTTACTGTGAGGCCACAGTGATGACCACTGTACCACCACATCACAATCAGCTCCATACTAATGCGAGGAGACAATTCTCACCTACAGCTCAGTGTCCGAGTCCCACAGGTTCTTCGGTAAGTTGTAAGGATCACAGTCGATCCCAACTTTAATTGAAGCAGATCATCGTTTATTTTACCTCCAGTTTCTCAGCCCAGCCAACTAACGACAACATCTTTGGGCAGTTCCTTCCCATCTCAGTGCAGTCCATTACACTGCAGCAGATGTTTCTATGTGTTTACTAGGTGAGCACTAATGTTGCCACTCAGCAAAGACTTTTCCACCACTCATTAACTAAATATTCAATAAATTCAGCTGAAATTACTCATTAGTATAATTGTAGCCTTGAAAACGTTCACACAGGTTGGCCCATTGTTTCAGAGACTCTGTTGAAGACCATACCTTATCATGAACACTCCTCTGTAGGAGAATTCACAGGCGGTCTAAGACCACTTCAAAAGGAAGACCCAGCGCTGTCCATGCATACATTAAAATA
Organism: Lepidarchus adonis; assembly: GCA_037576955.1. NCBI lineage: Eukaryota > Metazoa > Chordata > Actinopteri > Characiformes > Lepidarchidae > Lepidarchus > Lepidarchus adonis. Next base: position 6,615 of record JBBIGC010060919.1, on the reverse strand, counting down.
CATAACAGGGCCGCTCGGCAGCATGGGATTTACAACAACAACAACAAAAGCAACGGATAAAAACTGGAGTCTGGAAGCTCAAACCCAGCGAAACACGCAAGCGACTAACCTGTGATTAACAGCCGGCCTGCCGTGCTCGCGCTGCCAAACTGGTTTTTGGCGATGCACGTGTAAATGCCTCCATCTCGCTTAGTCACGTTGGCAATCTTCAGCGTTCCATTGGAGAAGACAGAGAACCTTGAGGAGAGAACCAATGATCAGCCAATAAAAGCAGTTATCTGAGCATGAGTAGCCTACAGTAGCAGTCAAAACGTCTAGACACGACTGAATATCTGCTCCAAAGATCCCATATACTATACATACTTTTGTCTCTTCAGTTCCTAATATTTGTTGAACACATCCCTTCACACCACAGTGAAACGTGAGCTTCAACGCAGCCACGTGGGGAGCAGTGGGCAGATATCAACAGCACCTGGTCAGCAGTGTAGCAGAAGGTGAAAAATTCTGTTCCCTTTGGGTCCAACAGGGGGCACCCTCTCCTCCTCCTCTCTTTCTTGTATCCCTGCGCTCGCCTCTCTCTTCTACTCGGTTAATTCCCCGTTTGTCCTGATCCCAGCCTCACCTGTGTCTGTGTATTTTCCTATTGGTCCTGTTTCCCTGTCCATTCCCCTCGTCGCTGTGTCTGTTCCCTATTGGTCCTTTCGTTAGTTCCTGTTCAGGCCGCTCGCCTGTGTTATTCCATTTGTCCTGTCTCCTTGTCTGTCATCCCTCGTGTCTTCCCTACTTTGTCACTGGTTGTGTCTCCCAGTAGCCCTGCTGTCCTCCCACCTGCCTCTTTTTGTGCTCCTTGTGTTTGGCGCCCGGTTTTTCCTATGTCTTGTCCAAGTTTTTTTCCTGGAAGACTTCTATGTGTTCCCTGGATTTTGTTTGCACCTTTTTTTCCCTCAATAAAGACTCTCCAATAGAATCTGCCCTGGCGGTGCTCTCCTCCCTACACCACCCACCCAAGCCCAACAGTACCTTGCACAAGGGTTCCTCAGTGGTGCTGATTAGTAGGTCAGATTAGGAACCACCAGTATTATCAGTTCATTTTATTTTTCCTGGTGCATATCATCAAAACTCAGGAGTTGTTTCAATGTCATTAAATTTTGAGGAAAAATTGCAGATATTTTGTGTTATATAATGATGAGTAGTGATTCACATGAACCAGGACATTTGAATGTCTTGGTTGATAGATGTAAGCAGTAGATAAATATGAAAGGTATGGGTGGTCCATTTTTCATTTTTGCTTTTTCATATACATGTATAGCAGATGTAACGTGTACAAATTTTATAATGATCAGACTAATAAAAATGCACCAAAATTTTACAGCTGTTTGCTTTATACGCTACTAATGTGTTTCACTTCTCTTGAAAAGCTTCTATTCTGGAGATACAAGGTTTTATTCTAGTTGCAACAATTAACAATTCATCAGACATGGTGTGTGTGAAGTTGTGCATCGTATAGCATCCGATTTACTGCAGCTGGACCTGAATATTCCAATATTAAGAAAGTTGGGTAAATGTTCAGCTTTGGAAAATGGCTATAATCTGAATGTTCTCTCCAGGACGTTCAGTCAATGAAGCATCGCTACTAAGTTTTTTTGGAATGAGAAGATGATGCGACTACTGCTGGATGCTTTACGTTCATAATCAGACCCAGAGGAAGAAGAAGATCAGACTGTAAGTGTTTGTGAAGAAACAGTGACACTGTTCTGTAGATGGAGTCAGTGTGAGAATTTGTGACGTCGCTCTGAGGAGATTGAACAGTTTCCTTCATTGGTGCTGATACATTGTAGATGCAAGTCACATTACTCCTCACACAAAAAGCTGACGAGACTGAGCATCAGACACTGAGTTAGAAAATGATTATTTTGTTGTCTTATGTAATAGCTAAATATGAAATATAAATACAAACAATGGAATAAAATGAAAATAAAAGGGTTAAAAACATCCAGTTTGAGAACTGACTGTATAATCCCATTCTTTTGGTCGTTCTTATTACTGTACACAGGGGAAATGTGGAGATGTGTTCAGGCGTTGTGCTGCTCCTGGTGTTGGCGTTATGCTCAGAGTAAGTGGGGGCACAAACCTTTTCAGTGCATCAGCCTACATGTGTATAGTGCTGTGCCATTATAGATTATGCAGTGTGTTTTACCTGTCGTTCTTCTGCAGCATCTCACTCCCTCGCTTCCACAGGCTGATGGCTCTGGGAGAAGCTTGTGGCCTGCACTCCAGGGTCACCTCGGTGCCGACGCGGGCTTTCAGCACGCTCCTCAAAGGACTGTGGGAGAAGCTGGGCGGCGAAGCTGCGACAGAAAAAAACGTTTCTAACAGCACCTGGTGAATACAGGCACCCTGCCTTTCAGGGAAATCTCAGAGTTTTAGGACGTAACGCTGGCGATCTCGGGCTGTGACCTCAGTCATCTCCTCAGAATGCCACGTACGAGCGATTGGGTTGCATAGGCAGCGGAGAGGGAGGCGCCGTGATCAATATGTCACCATTTACATGCGTGAACCCCAGAGAGAGCGCAGGGCTGTCAAGTCAAACGTCATGGCTGATACGGAGTAAAAACTGCAGTTTGAAATGAGACGCTCAGCCTGATGGGAGCTGTCACAGCTCAGAGTGACATTTTGTACGGCGAAGAAGCGACTAATCGGCCATAACATTAAAACCACCTCGGATCTAACTGTGCTGCACCGTGTGTCTGTTTCCTTTCAGTCAAAGCTGTGCTGTATTTCCACTGTTATTGCTGAGATGTTTCTGTTTTATTCAACGTTAGTGTAATGTGGATTGGTGGGTGAGATGGGGGGTTAATAGTGCACTGTGTGTGTGTGTGTGTGTGTGTGTGTGTGTGTATTGGTGGGTGAGATGGGTGGTTAATAGTGCACAGTGTGTGTGTGGATTGGTGGGTGAGATGGGCATTAATAGTACACAATATGATGTACATAGACCAATGCAAAAGTTTGAACACCCCCAGTAAAATAATGCATTTCTGCATCAGAACAAGTCGACACACTGAGAAACATCCTTAAACACAACAGTTTCCTACACGGAGCAGAACCGGGATAGACAGTGAGACTGGAACACTTACCCAGCACCACCAGCTCAGCGCTGGCATATATGATGCCATGCTTGTTCTCCGCCACACACTGATACATCCCTCCGTTAGAGAGGGTCAGCGATGAGATGGTGAGGGCACCGCTCTCTATCAGCACCCGGCCCTGTGTGTAACACATACACAGTGTAACTAATATGGCAATGAGTTTTTATAATATAAATAATAATATACAATCAACCATTAAGCAAAAACATTAAGACCACTGCAGGTAAAGAGAGGAACACTGTCTCCTGTCAGGGGGGTGGGATATATTAGGGAGCAAGTGAACAATCAGTTTTTAAAGTTGATGTGCTGGAAGCAGGAGCATAAGGATCTGAGGTCTTATTGTGATGGAGCTTCTCCAGAACAGCAGGTCTGGTTGAATGTTCCAGCTCTGCAGTAGTTAACTACCTCCCACAGAGGAGCTCCACAGTCACAGCGGTTTCAGAAGCATGACGTGACATACTGTACGCAATATTAGGCAGGTGGTCTTAATGTTATGGCTAACCAGTATATAAAATGATATTAATTTAAATAAAAACTGTAGAAATACATGGTAGCAAGTTCTACATCGAATAGCTTTGAGCCCATCGTCTGATGTACAGCCTTTCTCAGTACTTGAGTAGCAGAATAACATCAGAATATTTCTGCTGTAAAAAATTTCAACTTCAGATAGATGTTCTGGTCAAACACTTGACACTGATATTTGATGACATATTTACTGAATTACAGAATGTTTCAGTAAAACCTGCAGAACAGCTGCATCCAAGTCATATATCAACAAGTGCAGTACAGAGCAAGGGATGCAGTGGTGTAAATCTTGGCCACTGGACTCTAGAGCAGTTGAGACATGTTGTCTGGAGTGACGGGTCACATTTCTCCATCTGGCAATCTGATGAACAAGTCTGAGTTTGGCAGTTGCCAGGGCAACGGTACTTGTCTGACTGCATTGTGCCAAGTATAAAGTTAGGTGGAGGGGGGATTATGGTGTGGGGTTGTTTTTCAGGAGGTTGTTTTTGGCCCCTTAGTTCCAGTGAAAGGATCTCTGAATGCTTCAGCACCAAGAGATTTTAGGCAATTTCATGCTCCAGTTTGGGGACGTTCCCTTCCTGATCCAACATGACAAAGAAAGGTCTGTAAAAACATGGACGAGCGAGTTTGGTGTGGAAGAACTTGACAGGCCTGCACAAAGTCCTGACCTACACCCAATAGAACACCTTTGGGATGATTTAGGGTGGAGTCTGTGAGCCAGACCTTCTCATCCAACATCAGTGTCCGACCTCACAAATGTGCTTCTGGAAGAATGATCAAAATTTCCATAAACACACTTCTACACAATGTGAAAATCTCACTCAGAAGAGCTGAAGCTGTTATATCTGCAAAGGGTGGGGCAACGCCATATTAAACCTTATGGATTTAGAAAGGGACGTCACTTAAGTTCATATGGGTGTAAAGGCAGATGAGAGAATCCTTTTAGCAAAATAGTGTTGCTCTTAGTCTTAATGATGGCAGTCTCACTGTGTCTGTGCCTTAAAAATGTTAACACAAGAAAGACAATGTTCTGTTTGGGAACAAATAGTTGAGAATTGACAGCTGTCTGCTGCTTAAATAAGAATTCTGAATTTTGGTCTGCACCAAAAAATATCATTTTTTAAACTGTGGTTCTGCTGTTTTTGTGCTGTATCTGATCTATTCCATCTCACTCACAAATCTCAGAAGAGCAGAATATCAAGATATATACTGTTAAAATGTCTTTAATACTCAGCCTACATGCACGGCAACGAGAGCAGTTCACCGCACATCGGGTTTGCACTCACAGATGCAATTACCTGGACGAGTCACTATGGGAGAACAGCATTAGAGAGACTCAATTACTGTTCGACTGCAATGCTGTACGGATCTTCACACTGTAGCCTGAGGGGGAGTCGGGGGTGGAGGAGGGGGTGGCGTTGGACTTAAGAGGTGGATGGAGGGGGCTGGAGGCCAGAAAACGCTGACCCCTCAACTTCAGCGGACAGAAAAGCAGTGTTGACAATAGTAGCGGCGCTAATACACAATTCACTCGCCCGGGCGGAAAAACGAGAGAGACGGGTGGAAAAGTGTTGGCGGAGCTTTAAGCCCATCAGTTGTTCTTGAAGCCAAAGCTCAGCACAATGTGCTCAGATGCTGGTGTGTGAGACCGAGACAGAAGGAGAGCGTGAGGTCATTTGGCCTTGATTGGCCTGAATGCAGACCACAGTTAATGCCTCCATCGCTCTGTTGGCTCGTTAGAGCTCCACCAGCCTCACAGAATCAGCCCTTTGACAAGTCCAGAGAAAGTTCTGATTATTCTGCAGGACAGCAGGGGCCCGGCAGCCGCTGTGAGGCATGAAAATAATAGAAGCAGATACAGTATCAGACTTTGAGCTTTTGTTTATTTCCCATGGTCACACAATGTACCACAGTGACACCAGGCATCGCTTAATAGGTACACGTTGGCAGTGAAGTCACTTTTAGCGGCAGTAACGCTGAAGAAATGGCACCGAAGCTGATGGCTGTTGGACATTTCATGCCAAAAACATCCCATTTGCTTATTTCTCACTGTTTTCACCTTCAAGTGGAGGAATTTATCTTCAGACTTGTACAGAACTGTGAGAAAGGATGTGTTGTAAGGAAAGAAAGGATTGTCCTGTAGACCTCCCTGCTTGGCTCCTTTCAAAGAGTTCCATGCTCCCAATACAACAGATCCAACTAATGAACTAATGAACAGTGATGTTTCTGTGAGTGCATCAGTGTGTTGGCTAAACCGATCCCAGAGCTCTCCTGGTGGAAGCCTAGTGTTAGTTGTAACTGCCATGAAATAGCAGCTTAAGGCTCAATCAGTCCTTCATTAGATGAACTCAAGTGCTGAGGGAGCTTCACACATCCATACAATGGCTGGAGGCGGGGAGGAGAAGCCTGGGGCCAGACACTCACACACTGTTCACATAGGGGCCACACACTCACACACAAGTCTGTGGGTCTATAGGTCTGAGGGTCTGTGCGTCTGTAGGTCCGTGGGTCTGCAGGTCTACAGATCTGCGGGTCTATGGGCCTGTAGCTCTATGTAGGTCCATGGGTCTACAGGTCTGAGGGTCTGTGCGTCTGTAGGTCCGTGGGTCTGCAGGTCTGAGGGTCTGTAGGTCTATAGGTCTGAGGGTCTGTGCGTCTGTAGGTCCGTGGGCCTGCATGTCTGTAGGTCACACATGGGCCACACACTCACACACTGTTCACACAGGGGTCTGTAGGTCTGTGGGTCTATGGCTTCTGTGGCTTCTGCGGGTGCACAGGAACGGGGTGTTGTAATCGAAATGTAATATTCTTAATCCCCTTAACATAACCCCCTAACCCCCCATTGTAAGGCAAATGGGAGCCAAGCCTAAATGAAGTGACCCTGTTGTCACCTTTAGATAAGAACCACAGGACATCAGACTCCCAACAAAAGGTTATGAATATC